>PVJX010005044.1:0-88682 GCA_004027295.1 Dolichotis patagonum
TCTTCCAGTCTTTGTAACTTTACTGCCTGCTCCCTTGTTATTTTTAAGAGATCTTCCCTTTCATGACCCCACATTGCAAGCCTGTGTTCAATTTTTGATAGTCTCTCTTTGGTTTCTTTCAAGCAGTTTTGCCAGCTTTCTATGGAGTCTTTAGTTTCCTGATAATCCCTTTGAATCTGCTTCATAAATTCTAGGTTTTCTCTGAATTCTTCAATAAATTTTTCTCACCATTTGTGTTCCTCTATTCTTCGGTCTGTGTCTTCTTGAGAGGTACCCAGCCCTTCTTTTATTAATCTACTTATCTCTTGTTTAATTTGAATTAATATTTCAGTTTTGGTCCCAGTTACGAGGTCTTGAATATATCTCTTTATGTCCACTAATGCTGTGTTTGATGTTGCATTTTTGCTGCCCTCAGTCTCTTTTGTATTTACCTCTCCTGGATCAATGTTCTCAGGATTGGGGGCTGGGAGTGTTTTCTTACTTCTCCCTTTCGCCATGTTTTTGGTTCCTTCCATACAAGTGTACAGTGTAATTCCCAGACCCTTTTCTTGTTAGTTAAGGCTCCTCTAGAGGGCACAGGCTAGGAGCTTTAGCCCTCTTCAATAGGTTATCAGAGATTAGAGTTCACCCACAGGCAGTGTGCGCTAGCTCCTCCCTTCTGGGCCAGTCAACCTTTGCAGGCCTTCACTGCGTCAGTGTGCACTGATCTCAGGGAAGTAACTGGGTCCCCGCCAGGGGCATGGCCTAGTTCAAGCAGATTCCACCAATCCACTCGGTGAGGGGATTAACCAGCTGAAGCCACTTCCTTATGGAGTTAGGGCTGTCCTGCCCAAATCCAACATGTCGTCCAGTTGGTTTCCCCTTTCCCGTGGGAGGGTCTTATTCTCATCACTCACTGTGTCCCCAAGAACTGCTGGACTGCCCGACCTCCGACTTCAGCACGGCTGAGGTGGGAATTCACGGTGCCTCTGGGTCGGTTGTGTGCAATGTCGGTCCAGGCGAGCTGCACGCCGGGCTGTTCAGCTCCGGGCTCCGGCAGCTCAAGCCAGTCACTTTGGCGGGGATCGCTTATTCAGGTTGGGCGGAATTCAGGCGTCTCAAGGTGGTGCCGTGCTCGCCGATCTTATCTTCACTAATAGTAGCCCCAGGACCTCTTATTCGAGCGGGTTTTTGTGCCTTAGTTTCTTTCTGTGTTGTGAGAGTGTATCTCTCTCTGTTTGGGTCTCTCCAGGGTGATTTATTCTGGCATTTGAGCTGTCTCTCTCAGAGAGGGTCTCTCTCCTGCTACCTACCAGTCCGCCATCTTGTCTCCTCCCCCACATTCCTTTTCTTAACATTGAAATAATCTCCTCCTCCTTCCATCATCATCATCTACAGTGCTAAATACTGAGTTTAGAGCCTTGCATGTTCTAGGAAAATATTCTGTCACTGAACTAAAACTCAACCTATAATTTAAATTGTAATGACATTTTTTAACTATACTTAACTATTTCTAGGATCATGTTTTCTATAAATGAAAACCATAATTGTAAATACCATAAAAATTCCATTCTTATATTTAGAATACTTACATAATTAAGCATCAAATATTGCATGTGTCTCTCTTGTTTACCAACAGACATAGGATGGTATCTAGCCCACATTTCCCTTTACTTATGAAGAGAACACTAAACACAAGTTCTATCCTCTTACCAAATATTTGTGAACAATGTAGTAGTGTTAACAAGAGGCACAGTGTTTTGCAACATGCCTGAAATCTAATCATTTTGCATAACTGGAACTTTACGCCTGCTGAATGTCAGCTCCTCATTTCCTCCTCTCCACAGCTCAGGAAACCACCATTCTACTCTCAGTTTCTAATTGATGCATTCCTTTTAAGTGGAATTATATGCAGCATTTGTCCTTCTGTGACTGCCTTATTTTTTTTAGGATAATGGCTTCAGAGTTCATTCATATAGTCATGTATGGCAGGATTTTCTTCATTTGAAAGGTCAAGTAGTGTTGCCTTATACACAAACACTACATCTTCTTTCTACATTCATTCATTTATTAGTAGATGTTTATCTTAGGTCCTCATCTTGACTGTTGGTAATGGTGTTGCACTGAATATGGGAGTGCAGTTTACTTTTTGAGGCCCTGATTTTCACATGTTCTTTGATATTAACCCCTAAGAGAAGAATCTTGTACCAGACTATAAATTCACACACTCCTTCTTTCAACAGTAATATCTTGCTATGGTAGAAAATGTCAGTGGATGCAAACAATGCCCTAGTGATGTTCTTGAGAACTTCAATTATTACTGCCATGGAAGTAATTCACTTATTAAGTTCTTACTGAGACTACAGACTTCACAGTAATAAAATGATCGCACTGACCAATACAGATAAGTACAAAGTCCCTTTTAACACTGAAAGCTGTATTTCACTGATTGAGGATACACTTTTGAAAACTACGTATCACAAGTAGTATAAAGCTGACCTCCAAATGTATCACTGTTATTCCTGGAAACGTATCGTAAGAAATATATTACTTGGACTTGCACTAGGCAGAACATCCCAGAAGAATAAGTTATATATATATATAGTGTATGTACATGTGTGCTATTTAAGAATATAAAGATTCTATTATGATTATAAAATAAGAATTTGGGCAACCCATTCTGGACTCCTCCCTGTTTCTCAGGAACTATGCTTATTTCCCATTCCCCCATTCCTAGTCTCCATTCTTTTCCAATAAATTTTCTCTTAAAGAAAATAGATAACAAGTAATGACATATTTTTATATATAAACATTGTGCTGATGGAAGCCATGCTGGGCCTGGGAGGGGTAACAAGAAACCAGTTTTCCCTTCCCATGAGCCAGTGCAAGCCACGCAGGGCCTGGGAGGAGAAACAAGCCAATCTGCTCTTACCATTAGTTGGCGGAAGCCATGCTGGACCTGGAAAGAGTAATAAGAAGTCAATTCACCCTTCCTGTGAACTGACCAGCACGTGGGCTGGGAGACAAGAACACACACAAACACACACACACACCCATAAGCAACTGGCTGATTCAGAAGACAGGTAGAATTGATAGCAACTGAGATACCAAAACAACTTGATGCTTGTATTGTTTGGTTGACTTCACAGGCCTAGGGCTGGTAGTATCGGTATCTATTGGAAGGATAACAATGTACAATACAGTAAATTAGGGGGATTTCCTTCTGTCTTGTTTTTGAAATCCAATATTGTTCTCACTGTTTTACTTTGTTCCATTTTTTTGTTTTATTCACCATTCTGTTTTGATTGGTTTTGTTCTGTCTTGTTTTGTTTAATTTGATTATGTCTGATGGGGTAGAATTTTGAGACTAGCAAGAGGCATTATGACAGCCATTGTTGATTGCTTATTACCCTCTTTTGAAATTCTGTATCACTTTCACTGTTTTGTTTTCATTGGCTTTATTCCAATGAATACAATGAATTTGTATTCATTGGCTTTATTGGTTTTCTTTATTTCATTCTCTTTAAAATACACTTTAATACTTTTGTTTTGATAGATTTATTCTGATTTGTTTGGTTTTCTTATGTCTGATAGTATGGACAGCTATTTTGAGGAAAGCAGGAGACATTATGGTGGCTATTGTTGACTTCCTGTTGTCTTGTTTGGAGTCCTGTACCACTTTCATTGTTCTGTTATGTATGATTGGCTTTATTCTGTTTCATTTGATTTGGTTTTATTGTCTTTTTAAAAGTTTTTAAAAATAAATTTGCTTTTGCTCAAGGCAAAAAAAAATTGTGCTGAACAGTAGAGTAATACATTATGTAAATTTTCTAATTTAACTTTGAAACTAACTTTGGCACTAATTTCCTCACTTTGCAGGTAGATGCTCTTGGAAAAATCAAAGAATATATGAACTTTAACTTCACAATTGACTTCTCCCTGACTCTGTTGTACATTGCTTAGATGTGCTATTTTGAGCATTTTCTTTTGAATGAAATTCTAGTAATATCTTGATGTTTTAGCTTGCCATAGGCTTTCATTTTTCCACTTCATTAGATGGCTTGTATTAAATTTTAATAATAAAGAGAAATTAAGGACAATTAGTGGCTTTATTTAATTCAGAAATTCTCTAAACACTAAGACTCCATTCCTCATACAACAATATATCTCTTCTAGCTGAATCCCTTTCTAAGGAATATACAGGTTGGCAGTCCTGCTAGAGAACAAACACATTTGGATGAGAAAAGAAAACTCAAAACAGACTATGACATTCTCAACTCTTGAAACTTTCCACATGGTCTTAGACTTACTGTGAAAGTGGGAGTTTTCCCCATCTGTTCCATGTGGAAAACAATTGTCATTGAGGATATGCTAGAGAAGGACACAGGAACTTCAGAGACTCCCTGCTCATATGGAGTGAGAGTTGCCGTCCTGGATTTAGGAAATCCTTTCAGGAAGAAAATGCTGCCTGTTGTTTTGATTGCACTCCTTAGCCAGAGAATGAGATGTCTAGCCAGACAGACATGGAGCAGTATGTGAAGTGTTCAGATCATCAGTTTGTCAACACTTAGAGGAATTTCTGGCTTCAAAAATCTGTGACTTTTGTGGCTTATGAAGACCCCCTGGGGAAGACTCTGGTTGGATCAACCTTGAGTTTTACTCTTATTCTGAGGCTGTTTGTGAAACACTGGGATTGATCCCTGTCAAGGCCAATTGATAACTGAGCTCTCAGCTACATCCTTCTCGTCTCTCTCCTGTTTTCTCTGCTTCTTGCTCTTCATTGGCTGTCCCAACACAGGCACCTGCATCCTCGGCAGACTATATTTGGAGTTGCGTTCACTCTGGCTGTTTCCACTGTGCTGGCCAAAACTATTGCTGTAGTTCTAGCCTTTAAGTTCACTGCTCCAAGCAGAAGGATGAGGTAGTTGCTAGTGTCAGGGGCTTTTAACTACATCATCCCCATCTGCTCCCTAATTCAACTCACTTTCTGTGGAATCTGTATGGGAACAAATCCACCCTTTATTGACACAGATGCATACAATGAATGTGACTGTATCACCATTGGTTGCAAGAAAGGCTCACTCACTTCTTTTTGCTGTATTCTGGGATACGTGGGTGACTGGCTCTCGTGCGTTTCACTGCTGCTTTCCTGGTCAGAAACCTCACTGATACACTCAGTGAAGCCAAGTTCTTGACCTTCAGCGTGCCGGTTTTCTGCATTGTGTGGTTCACCTTCATACTGGCATGCCATGTAACCATGCCAGCATACCTATGTATGACCAAGGAAAAGGTCATGCTGGCCGTGAAGGTCTTCTCCGTATTGGCCTCCAGGGCAGGGCTGCTGAGCTGCATCTTTGTCCCAAAGTGCTAAAGTATTTTATGAAGGCCAGAGAGAAATCTTTTGTCTGGATTCAGAGACAAAACTCATTCTGTGAGAAAGAAGCCTTCTTACAATTAAACATATGTCTTTCCTAAATTGCACAGAGAAGTGTATGCAAACTTGGATCCGTTTTGCAGTCAGATATTATTTTAAATATGGTATTTATATCAATAAAAAGTGACTTTAACTTCTTTATAGTGCTATGGTCAGTGCAACACATAGTTATCAACTTTTCAGTTTGAATTTTCTTCTACTTATTTTTTGTATCTTCTTAATAGGTTAGAGTTCATTCTATTATTTGTAACTGTGATTATATTATAAACTTTTGTTTTATCTCCTCCTTTTCTTAATTTTTAAAGTGATAATGAATTCCTTTCTCTATATCACCATGTTTTTTATTCCTTTAATGTATTTTATTGCCCTTTTTCCTTTGAAGGAATAGCATGTCTTCAATGTGATGATTAAATGTTTCTGCAGTTTGTTAAAAATAATAATAAATAAAAATTAAATAAATAAGAATTCATCTTAAAGAGCAACTGAATTAAAAGCAGGTCTTCATTAACATAGATCTTCCCAAGTAGTATTTGCCAAAAGTAATATTACTGGTATGTGAAGATCCAAAACATTTTTTATGCAACAACTGTCTTTACACTAAGTTTGTTCATCATCATTGCCTCTGCATACAGCTGTGCAGGTTGTTCACTGCCCATGGCACTGGCAGAGGGAAAAAGTGGAGAATGAACTACAGCCCCATGTGCTTACCCAGTCATCGTGAACCTGCATCAAATCTAGGGTGACCCACCTTCCCAGTTTGTCCAGGATTAAGTGGGACTTTGAAGGGTCTATATAGGACAATCCTAGGCAAACCTTCCTAGTCAGGGCATGGCTATGCCACAGTGCTGACTGTAGCCTTGGCATCTTGCTCCACAACTTTGGGGTGAAACCCTGCACTGGTGACATCATATCAGCATCAGTTCTTCTCTCCTTGTGTTTCCTAGGTAAAGGAGCCATGTAACCATGCCAGCATCCTGACCAAGCCTGATCCAAGAGCCTTCTGGACTAATGATGACCCAGGTATGGAGGGAAAAGGCTCTCTATCCCTGAGATGCCCATCACACATTCCGTATTACCTGTTTGTCTACTTTTGCCCAGCCCAATGCTTTGCTGTCAATTTCATCATCATGCAAGTCTTTTAATCTAACCCCTTATTCAATGTCTAAAGGGTACAGACCATCAGGTGCAGCTTTATGGTTGGTGAAGTATGTTCAAGTATAGGAAAAGCAGAGGAATGAGTTTATTTTCTGGAATGGAGGGGAATAAAATGGGCAAGTACAATGACTTAAATTTCTCCTCAAGGATGAAGTAGGGCTTTACAAACCTAACATGAATCACACATCAGAAAACTTATGGGCAGGTGTAACTTACACTGAGAGATTCAGAGATATCAAGCTGATCAAAATCAGAAGAATGCCCTTGATGAGATCAGAGAATATCCTTCGGATTATATAATTAAAATTAGACAAAGGGTAGCATATGTGGTTATAGGAAAGAGGACATCCTTTTATTCATTTTCATAATCCTGTGCATCTTGAGGCTAATTGCACAAAGCCAACACTAGAAATCAAAAGAGGATATGAACCAAAAGGAGTTAAAACAATTAAGGGAGTGATAATAGAGCTTTTCTTTTTTGCCCTTTCTAATTAAATAGGGTCTATGAAGTGGAAAACTAGTGTTCAACCTTAATATTTATATTACGCTTTACACTTTTATAAAATGTGCTTACAAAATCTAATTTAGTATTTGCAGCAACCCTGTAAAACAAGGGGAGGTAGTCTGTTCTCAGTGTCCTTAGAAATGAGATAACACGTGAAAAAGAGTGTCTGACATATCCAAAGCTCATTGCCAGATGATTCCAGGGCTGGGAACAAGACAGAGAGCTGTGTGCCCCATTCTATATTCACTTCCTAGGCTGGAGCAACTGCCCTGTGAGAAGCAGCTTGGGACATTTGTGCTTTAATCTTTTCTTCATAAAGGAGAGACAGAATCTATGCCTATTAGTGAAAACAGGAGAACCTGAGGAGAGAAATCAAAGCTCTCTCATAGCTTTTTTATCTAATGACAAGTTTTATGGTCTAAATTTATTATCAATTTTATTTCTCAGATTTTATTTTGTTTTGTTTTCTGTATGTCTTTTGAAGAAAGACAAAGAAACATTAAAGTGAATTGGCCTACTGAGGCCATCACTGCAATCCACTAGCTGTGCTACAACAACAAACGCAAAATACGCTGGCTAATGCCACTATTAAGATCTACAGCACATGTGTTGTGAAGAGGCAAAGTAGAACGACAGATTCTTATTAAAAGGGAAATGATTCTTGATGTTGATAAAGTGAATGAGAAGTAAAATGAGAGGAAAACCAGTAAGGGAGAAATCCAAGAAATATCACGTACATACATTTTGCAGCAATAGAAATCAAATTGCAAGAAAAGCTAATACAGAACATGTAGAAAAATAAGGCTAAAAATATTTCTGGTCTACATACTTTTTAAAGTTTTTAGATGACTTCTGGATCATCCATATAGTTAGAGAGATGCAATGTACCTCCTGTAGCAGCACATCAAATGAGAATCTTCCTGGATTACTAACTCATATGCGAGGATCCATGTCTAGAGGGAATCTTTTTGTCTATTTGTTCAACCAATGACCAAGAGAGAGTATTAAAATCTCCACATACATTGATGAAATTGTGCTATGCATCTTTGATTCAGTTGTTTTGTTTCATATGGTTTGACGCTTTTTGTTGGGCGCATATATCTTTATGATTGTTATGATTCCTTGATAAATGGTCATTTTATTATTAGGAAATAGTCTTTATCTCTGTTAAAATTCTTTGTTTAAAGTCTGTGTTTTCTGATATTAGTATAACCAGTTCAGACTTCTTATGTCTTCTCTTCAGTGGTACACCTTTCCTATCCATTTATTTTCAAGCTATCTGTATCTTGGAGTTAAAGTACATTTCTTATAGATAGGTTTTCTCTTTAAATCCTATCTGAAAATCCCTAGTTTTTTCACACATAATGTTTAGACCACTTATGCTTAATGCAACTGTTACTTTCTCTTTGTTTAGATAAGGTCTCACTTCATAGTCCAGGCTAGCTTTGAACTTTCTCCTTTCTGAATATCCCTTCTCTTTTTTTACTATTTTTCTTTTTGACTTCTAATATTACTTGAATGCTTTTTTAGAATTTAATATTAATTTACCTAATGACTTTCTAGCTATATAACATTGCATTAGATTTCTAGTGGCAGATCTAGAGATTACAGTAAATAAATTTTCACAAATAAGTGCCAAAAACTTGAAATAAAATTTGACCATTTATATCTCTCCCACCTTAATCCCTCATATTATACTTCTCATGTTTATTGCTTCTACATGTGAAAAAACCCTATGTATAATGTATTTAAAGTAAAACAAAAGAAAACCTTTTTTTTTTTTTTTTTTTTTTTTTTGTCTTTTTGAAACAGTTTCACTATGAAGTTCAGGCTGGCCGTGAACTTACTGTGTAGCCCAGGCTGGCCTCCAACTCACAGCAATTCTCCTGCCCCAGTCTCCCAAGTGCTGGGATTACAGATGTGTGCCACCATGCCCAGCAGAAAACCACCTTTTGTATGTATCATTTCTGAAAGTCTTCATTTGTTCTTAAAGATACAAGCTGGGTAGGGTGGTGTATTCCTATAATTCCAGCACTCAGGAGACTGAGGAAGAAGGAGCACCATGAGTTTGAGGCCAGACTGAGCTACATAGCAAGTTCAATGCCAGACTGAACTACATAGCGAGACCCTGTCTCAAAAAAAAAGCAATTACAAGTTTCTCTCTGATATCATTTCTCTTTAACCTAAAAAGTTCTTATAGAGCAAGTTTCTGGCAATGGAATATTTTATAGTTCCTTTATCATCAGGATGAAAATATCTTCATTTCATTCTTAAAGTATGCTTTGGATGATCTTTTTTATTTTTCTATTACTTTAAGGATGTTAGTCCATGTTCCCTGGTCTTTAGAATTCCTGATGAAAGTCAGCAATGTTTAAATCTTTGCAACCTTCAATGTAATATATTGTCTTTCATTAGCTGCTTTATTGTTTTTCATCAGTTTGCCTATGATATGCCTAGCATAGATGCGATGGTTTTTAGGATATAGTCATCTCAGGTTTAGAAAGCTAGATGTTCTCTTTATTGGTAGTTTTCTTAAATTTGGCACCTGAAGGATCAGTTTTTTATCCTATGCTTTTTGCACTGAAATACGCCCTTTCTTCAGCATGTCAGCACACTAATTCTGACTTCTAACTGCCCCAGTTCTGCTGAGTACAGACCACAGCCACAGCAACTCCACACTACCCCCTACTACATGCAAATTATGAGCTCATTAAGAAATTCTTTATGAGGTCAATGTTCTAGTCTTGGCCAACAGAGTGCATTTTATTACTGTAACTTCTCCAAATTCCTGAAATAATTTTAATACAATGATTCTGTCATTTCCCGTGGAAAATATTTTAAGTGATTAGAATATTTCCATTAAAAGCCAGTCATCATTGGAGTATTTTATTTATTTAATCTAGAGTATAGCCCCTTTGTACTCAGTTTGTGATTTTATTTTATTTTACTTTATTTTTTGAGGCAGGGTCTTGCTACCTAGCCCAGCCTGGCCTTGGACTCACTATGTAGTCCAGGCTGGCCTTAAACTTGTGTTGATCCTCTTGCTTCAGCTTCCCGAGTGCTGGGATTATAGGCATGTACCACCACACCCAGTTTATATACAGTTTTAGAAGAACTGTGTAGCACGAGGAACTAGTCTACACTGCTTGATAGAAATAGAACTAACAAAAAATATTATTCTTTGAGAACTAAAGAATTGTGAAGATTAGCTGGTGGGACTGCTTAACTTTTCATACTCAACGCCTTTTTATGTGAGCACTCGAGGACAAGACTGGCATGCCCAGTTGCCATGTGCAGGTATTGGGACATAATTAGAGGAAAGAAAGAAAAGAAAGCGAGAAAGAGAGAAAGAGCAAGATACAAAAAAAGGGGAAACCCAGAAAGGAAGAAAAACCAATCACTCATAATCTCACCACCCACACTTGTTCATTGGCTGTCAAGTCTCTCATGCACTACCAGCATTTGTTCAGGTAATAAGCAAACAGGCTGCACAAGTTCAGGGTCTTTCCTGTGAGTGTTTTTTTTTTAGGCTTTGAAACCGGAGTTGTTTGTTTTGGTACACCTTTATTTTTCATTTGTCTCACCTGCAGTGGCTGGTAATAATCTTCAGAATTTCAAGGTAGGATGAGTTTTCTCTCACACTTTCCAAATGGGTTTTCAAAATGTGCTTCCCGCAGTATTGTCACTGGGAGTAAACATAATGCTCTTTGCTTGGAGAAAGTAAGGCAATGCAGTGGTTAAACAATAAGGTTTCTTTAAAGGGCCATCATTTTAGCTGGACACTTGTTTTTCTAGGTAGGAAAGCATAGCTCCTTGATGTTCTTCCTAGACTTTTACCCAGTTTCCTTTTTACAGGACAATGCTAAAACTGCATTTCTTTCAAGCAAAATTTTAATAGCCAGAATCACAATTGCACCCCTGGAAGATTGAGGCAGGAAGATTGTAAATTTAAACCATCCTGGGCAATTTTACAAGATCTTGTCTTAAAATACCAAATCAAAGGAAGGGCTGGGGACGTAGCTCCGTATAGAGCGCTTGCCCTACATGAATGAGGCCTCAACAATCCTCCATTTCTAAAATAAAAAATTTTGCAACTTTTTTTCAGAGAAAAATTTTAACTCCCTTATATTTCCAGGATTATGCCTTTTTCTGTCATAATTTCTAATAATTTATCATATTTAAAATTTTGGCCTAAATTTCTAGGAACTTAGAAATCACCATAAAAGTAGCATATTTATATTTACTTGAGAGAAGTAATAATTTATGTATCAAATGTAGAAATGAAACAATTCATAGTTTAAATACATATGGACTACAGAAATATTTCAGTATTTCACAGAATATATGAAATTAGAACATTAAAGTCATATAAGTAGAAAAAGGACTTCATTACATAAATTTTTCAAAATGAAGAAAGTGATTTCTAGGTGTGTTTCTTAAAAACCAAATATTCCATATTTATATCAAGAAAACAGTTGTTTTGATCTCCAAAGTACCGTATTATCAAAAAAGGAGACTGTGATAAACAGTAACGATAATTCGCTTACATAGGAAATTACCATCTGATACATTTTGGCCATTTATGCATAGTAGATTCTGTCTCTTTATATTACAAGTAAATCATTTAGTAAAAATTGTATGGATTCATAAAAATCCTTTAACTAGACTACCCTCATTTACTTATAAGCACAAAAATGGTGTCTATTTCAGTAATAAAATCATCCTATACGCAGTGAAGAATTCCAGTCACTCAGTGCCAACAAAGGAAAAAAAAAACACATCAGTGAGACAACAGCACATTCATAAGAACCTGAAATTATCTTTTGACCTAAATCTTTAATTTCTCCACTGAATTAGACGTGAAAACTTTGTGCAAAGATTTATTTACAGAGACTATGATTTTAAACTTCTTGTGGATGTTTAGCTGCCATTCAGACTATTTTTGCTATTTATGTGTTAAAACTTGATCAATTATGGTTTCAACCTAATAATAATCACTGACATTCATAATTAGCCCAATGAGAGTCATTGGTTATAGCTTTTTACACAATAAAATGAGAGACTCCCTTCAGGTACAGGTTGTCTCATGCCAAATACAAACAAAAACATAGTATTATGCAGCATGGTGAGAAAAAATGTACCACACCTCAAGTTAGAATCATCAGCTCTTTGGCTATCTCCCACTAATCCCCAAAATATTTCCTAAGACATTCAGCATGGCATATGCACAGATATGTTGGAAAAATGAATACGATTAGTTCTCCCCAAAATTAAGGTAGAAGGAAATTCATTTTGATGGTCTTATTGAAGACTTAGTCCTCCATTAGGAGGACAGAGATACACTTGCATGTGCTGTTGTTTCACATCCTCTGTTTCTCCGACTGAGTCTTTTGGGAAATGAACTTGGTACCCACCACCTCCATCTTAGAACTGGTAGTCACAGCCCTTCTCAGTTCCTGGGATCCTGTATTTTTCAGTCAACTCAACCTCCACGGGAATGAGTTGACCAGTGGGCCACGCACAGAACAGCAAGAAGGGGCCTACTGATGCACAATCTGTTTTAGTCATGGTAGTGAAATTGTTAGACCTTCTGGGTTTGTCACAGATGTCAATGCTGGTGCCTGGGTGACTTTTGGCAAGTTACTTAACCCTTCTGTGCTTCCATTTCTTTCACAAAGATTGGAATAATAATGATGGATTGTGGAGTTTTGTGAGGTTTAAAAGAGATAATGCGATAAAGTTACTTAGAACTGTGTAACATATAATTAGTGGCCAATTTATGTAAGCTCTTATTTGGAGAAAGAATTATGTCATTTACATAAGATGGTATTTAGACAGGGTTATTATGAGTTGAAAGCATAATACATCTCATTTTATCATTCCTGTTGCTATTTTATGGCCTAGCCTTTGTTTTTTCTCCCTGAACTGTGAAGCTCATCACTTTCCTTACTGCAGTACCTGCGGTTCCAGACACAAGATTGATAAGGTTTCTGGGAACAGACACATGCTGGCCCTAAAGTCCTCAAGTGGGACATAACATTAGATACTGCCTTGTCATTTGGATAACATATCTCATTGTTTTTACTTTTCATTTCTTTCTTTGTTTCGTTTTTTTCTTCTCTTTAATTTCTTTTAACCTTTAAATTTTAAAGATATAAACAACCAGGTGAGGGTAGTAGGGAATATCTTCCAACACTTCATGTGCAAACTCAAATTTTAGATTCTACTTTGGGGTAAAACAATCCCTTCACAGTATATAAGGCCACTCCTGAGCTGGAACAATTCTCTTTCCATGTTTTACCCCTGTGGGCCTCCTTTCCACGTTGGCTACCACAGTCAGACATAAAGAATCATGAAAACACTTTTTTTCTTGCTTCTGTAGTGGATTCTTTAATGAAAAATATGGAATTCTTATACCAGATTCTATAGGCAAAAAACACTTAGTTTTGTACACCTTTAACTATTTACAATGATTTAGAGGGACACAAATTGCAGGATGGGTGATTTGTTCCAGTGAAATGTCATTCTAAACTCTTCTGTGAAAGGCACTTAGAGTCGTGTTCATCTAGCATTTGAGGTAGGTTTGGCAGTGAAAAACACATCAGATCTGATCTACACGGTTGTCCTGCTGCCAAATATGTGCATGTGTCACTATAAACTCAGTTTAGCTCAACACAGAGCAGCCACCCTCCCCCATTGTGTAAATGAAGGGCTTAGCCTTCTGAAGCTTTACAAATAGAACAAAATCTGTTGTCGCCTTTGTGAAATTCACAAATTTCTCTTTCTTTGTTATGATCAAAATTACTTATTATTTCTGCAGCTGTACTAAAGTGTTTCAGAATGGGTAATTTTCTGACTTTCAGAATTCTCAAGATATTTTCACATGGTATAAATATAATTTCTCTTCCACTTACAATAGGATTACATCATGATAATCCAACACTTGGGAGCTTGAGGCAGGAGGATCATGGATTCGAGTCTAGCCTGGACTACACAGAGAGTTCAAGGTCAGCCTGAGGAACATAATGAGACCTCTCAAAAACCAAAAGTACAACTTTTTAAAAAAAATCCTATTGTAAATTTAAAATATCCTAAATTGAAAATGCATTTTACAAAAAAGAAAAATGTATTTAATAAACTTAACCTACTACACATTAATGCTTAGGCCTAGTCTACCTTAAACATGGTCAGAACATTTATGCTGGTGCAGAGCTGGGCATCATAAGAAATGTAATGCATATTGCTAGGCCATGAAAAGAAAAAAGGTTTTAAGAGTACAGTTACTGAGTGTGTGTTATCAAGTTGAAAAATCCTAAGTTGAGCTATTATAATTTAGCAATTGTATATTTCCCCCTACCTATTTCATCCAAATCCTTCATGCCCAGTGTCTTTGATTTTCACAGTTTTACAAGAGAATTCAGTTTAGTTACAATGGTAGAAGCAAATTTTTTCATTAAAAAGCTGCAAGAATAATCAACTTAATGCATCTTCACAATTTTAGTAAAGTCATGTTTCTTATATTTTGATGACTTTTCTATTGCATTAATTTACATCAAACTAATATGTCAGAGGATCAAAAAATGTAGTGAGTGTTAATTTCAACTGAAGTTAAAAATGTTTTAATGTATTTCCTTAGTCTGAACATGCTGAAATACTCAGCCTTTAACAATTTTTTATTTTACCCAAGAAGTGTACCTCACATACATGATACAAAATGCTGGTAAAATTTTCAAGGAAACAAACAAATAACAACAAAAAAAAACTTTCAAGAAATTGAGTTTGAGTTTATTTAAACAAAGAATGAGTCTCAAATTTGAAAGCCTTCAGAACCAGCAGTGGTTCAGGAAGCTTCCTTGGCTAATAAGTAGGTAGGGAGAATTTACAGACCAAAAAAAAGAGGTACAGGAAATAAGTGGACTGGCTACTTCTCTATGTTTATCTTATTTAGACATGGTCTGATCAATTGGCAGCCTGTGATTGGTGGGAGCAAGGCTGCTGTGATTGTATGAGATCCAGCTAGTTACAAAAAAATATATAAGGCACTGTATTCCTAAATCAGACTTTAGTTTGCGTACTAAGTTAGGTGCAATCTCTCAGGGATGGATTCAAGATGTGAAGGCTGGCTCTGACTAAATTTAATTTAAGTTAACAATACAAAAAAACAATTTACCATAGGCAAAATAGAGAAAAGGGTTTCAGAGTTTTGTTCTTAATAACAGGAGTGTTTTGTTTGGTCTGATGAAATACAGCTTTTAGCATTTTACATTTGGAAAATTGTATCTAGTGAAGAAAATAAGCCAATAGATAGTAATGAAAATAGGCCATCTCAGGAACCAAAAGCACAGAGAGAAGGTCAAGTCAGGTGTAGGAGGAGAGGCTGAGGACTGAGGATAAGAAGATGGGGTAGAGGTGTCCAAGGGAGCAGGATAGGCTTATAAACAAGCGATGCTCAGAAATGAGACCAGCATTAGACTTTAGGGGAGGGGCTTCCAACAAACTCCTTTCCCACTTTGTAAGTCCTTTCTTTTAGGAAGGTGTGAATTGATAGCAGACAGAAAATTCAAAAGGCTTTCTACGCTAGGGTCACTGGAACACACTTCTGTGAGCAACGTTGCTGTCTGAACCCTGACCCTTCCATTTCAGAAATTTGTGGCAATCAGCTCTTTTCACTGATTGAAATGTTGGTTCTTCGAGGAAAATTTTATATTAATAGCTAGGTTGTGCTGTTCTTGTGGGTTTTAAATTACATAACTGACTTAAGTTTTCAAATTTTCTCCCATACCTAATCTCATCTGATCTTTCCAATCACCCTGTGAGATTAACAAAATGAATGTTAACCCCGAGGATACTTGAAGAATTTAAGTGCTTTGCCCAGAGTTAAATATTGAATCAAAAATGCTGAAACAGTCCTGAAAGATCAGATTTTCTGGAAATTCCTCTAGTTCTTATTTTATTTTTTCAAAAATTTAAAAATGGAACTACCCCAAAGAAAATAATTTGAATTAGACACAACTGTTTTGGGAAAAGGCATTAAAGGATAAGATTCAAACTGATGTGCAATCCTGCCAGTAGACCTAGAGAGCTGGGAATGTTGAAAATATGGGCTTTGTTCCACAGGAATGATACATATTGTCTCCTTTTCAGCCCAACTCTCTGCTGGGTTCTATAGAGAACCAGGCAGATCTCAGATAGATAAATTGGACAAAATATGAGTACATTATTAATAATGTAAACACACGTCAAAATGATGATGATAGTGGTCTACAAATATGTGAAGGACTAGCACATAAAATGGGTAAGAAGGCAGATTACAGACAGCCCCTGATTTATGATGCCCAATTTAAGGATAGTTTTGACTCTACAGTGGGGTGGAAGTGATTCTTAAGTAATAAGACAGAACTACAACATCAAATTTCATGGAAACTCCTCCAATTCTATTTCCATTGCTTCGAAGGGTAAAAATGGGACTCTTAGGAGTAAGAATATGATTAATAGAAACAATACTTTGAATTTTAAACTTTAATCTTTTTCTGGGCTGGAAATATGCAATATGATATACTCATGATGCCAAATACTAGGCTGGTGTAAATGTTTTGAGCACATTTAAGGCAAGCTAGGCAAGTTAGACTGAGCTATGGCATTCTCTAGCCTAGATGTATAATTTTTTTTTAAACTCTCATGGCCAGGGATTTAGCTCAGTGGCACAAGTGCCTGCCTGGCAAGCACAAGGTCATGAGTTCAATCCCCAGCACCAAAAAAAAAAAAAAACCCAGAATCTCACTATACAGTTCAGGCTGACTTTGAATGCAGCATATAGCCTAGGTTGGCCTCAAACTTATGAGACTCCTGCCTCAGTCTCCCAAGTGCCAGCATTACAGGCATTCAGCACTACATCCAACTTATAGATAGATAGATAGATAGATAGATGATAGATAGATAGATAGATAGATTTTCAACTTACGATATTTTCAGCTAGGTTACTAGAATGTAACACCATAATAATTCAGGAGAAAAGGCATTTCCCTGATTAAAACAAATAGGGTTTTTGTTGTCTGAAACACCTAGACTTGCTTTCTGGCTTTGTCATTACTAACTACATCATGTCACACTTAGTGTCTTTAGTCTTAAGACTTCAGGTCTTAAGAATATGTGAGATAGTTAACATTTTTCATAGAGTCATTATCGAGGTTGAGTAGAAGTTGTATAAAATGCACTAAGCCTAGCTTTAGACAATATAACCCTTCAGTGACTCTTCCCTAGTCAAATAGGTGATATAAACTGTGGAAGTTCCAAAGAGGAATATATTTATTTCTGCATATTGGTTTGCCCATAGGATCAGTGTTGCATCTAGCATAAGACTATGTGACTCATCCCTTTAAAAACTTCAATGAGAATATTTGACCTTGGCCAAAAAAGCAGTAAATGCCATCTGATAATGGTAGAGATGACTTTTGTGATAGAGATGATGTCGGTGAGAACCTAAGCAAGCCCTCAGTAAATGGTTATCAGGAACATCTAGGGAGACTCATCTTCCTTAGGATATCTTTGTACCAGTGAAGTCTGTTCATGATTCTGGAACATGTGAATTGGGTTGGGAGTGCTATTCCAGTAAAAACTCCTGCTTCCACATATATAATAGTTTCAAATTTTAAAACAAAAAGAACCAGACATGGTGGCACATGCCTGTAATCCCGGCATACTTGGTAGACTGAGATAGGAGGATTCTTGTGAGTTTGAGGCTAATGTGGGCTTCACAGTGAGTCAAGGTCAGCCTGAACTACATGTCTCAAAAAACCAACAAAATAAAACAAGGAAAAACATTTAATATAATGGTTCCAAACTGTCCTCCTCACACATAAACACAAGATATAACAGTGCCTGCATACAGAGTGGATTGACAGAAATGGCAGTGTTCTGTGATGACCCAAACTCACATCGCCCCCCAGGCTCATTGTGAAACAAATGACCAAAAAGAGAGTGGGAAAAATCAGAAAAGATTGCTCTCTGAGGATAAATAATTGGCTTGCCTGGAGAAGTATAAGATCTCAGATTCCCTAGTGTCATTTTCTCACAAGGCTATACGTTTTAGAGACTTTTGATATCATTCCAGGAAATAATTTAGCTACATTTAGTGTTTTTATTATTGCTGTGTTCCTCTTGGACATGTATACATAGATATGATTTCCGCCATTTTTAATGTGTGCAACATCAAATAGCAGTCCCGGAGGATCTTACAAAGTCCTTATGAACCTTTCGGAAACCTGTAACCTTCAAAAGAGTGAGAGTCCTAAGAAAAGAAACTGGGAGGTTGGAAGAGATGAGAAGACCTCAGAAAAGAGTGCCAAGTGGTAGTTGCACCAAAGTTATGCATGCGGGGCTATCTCAGCCCTTTCATTATTCTCATAAGAAAGAAAAAAGCCAGAAGACAGTGGACCATTAGTGACGAGTGCGGGAGCAGCTCGTAGATATAAAAGTACAATACTTACAATGTGGTCAAGAGACACAGAAAAGCACTTCTGGTAAAATCAAGGCTTCCCAAACAGAACCTAAAGGTTGGATTTATATTGGTGTATAAGAAGTGATAGGAACAACATGATTCAAAGAATGAATTTCAGATGATCTATCATGATGATGTGTTTGTGTCTAAGGCTTTTGGATTTTTAAGCAATAGTGTATGCATTGTAAAGTAGAAGTGTTGTAGATAGTAACTGGTGGAAATAATATTGTCTCTTTGATTTTGAAAAATTAAATTTTCACTGTTGATATCATATAATGTCTGGATCAATAATGCCTGTAATAAGATTTTATTTAAAAAAAATTGACCTGTACTTTGGGGGTAACTATTTGTTATGGTTTGGACTGAAAATGTCCCCCAATGGCCAGATGATGGGTTAACTAATTACTGGTGAGTTTATAGTTTAATGGACTATTAGAAGGGTGGGATCTAGCTGAAGGATGTGAGTCATGGGGGTGTATATATCTTGGCCACAGTCCCTTCCTCTCTGGTTCTCTCTCTCCCTCTCTCTCTCTCTCTCTTTGATTCTTTGCTTCCTGAATGCCATGATGTAAGCATTTTTCCTCTGCCAAACCTTTCCATCAAAATGTTTCTGCCTTGATGCAGGTCTAAAAGTAATGGAGCCAAATGACCATGAACTGGAAGCTCTGGAACCATGAGCCAAAGTAAATCTTTCCCCCTTTAAGCTGTGTATCTCACAAATTTTGTCACAGTAACCAAAAGATGACTAACACCCTAATATTATTTACTAAAATGATTATATAAGTACAATTTAGAAACAAATTACCCCTGAAAAAGTATCAGATTTTATAATACATTCTCAGAAAATTATGTTATCAAGGTGAATCATAGTTCTGATGCTTATAAAACCTAGGATAAAATGGTTTTTGAAATGAAAATTTACTCCTATGAACTAGTCTATAATATCTCCCTCTGAAACATGTCTCTTAGAGTTTTAAAACTGAAGCATAAAGGTAAGATAAGAGAAATTATGCTGAACCCAAGAGAAATTTATTTATCAAATACCTCCAGTATTTATTGAACATTGATTATGTACAAGATGTAAGTTAGAAACACAAAGAGACAATTTCACAAAGTAATCCCACTCTCTCGGATTTAAAATTCTCAGAAAATGTAAGCATGTGTAGACTTCTTAAAATCCCTGTTAAGTGCACGGAGTGGTGGTATTCAGAGTTGGAGATGACTTTTAAGACTTTAAATTAATCTGTGTAGTAAACAGATGCCTCTCATGTCACATAATGGACACTTCCTAAAGTAACAGCTATCAAAAAGTCATGTTTTTTTCAGAGCACTTAGGGTCATCGAAGGACTGAGTTGCCCTAACCTGACATAATAGGGATTTGGGAACTTAACATTGCTGCATCATGGTGGTGCTGTGTGAAACCTGAAGTGTGGTGCTGAGAACTGCCTTTTATTCTTTTAATCAATTAATATTTTCAAATATATTGAGTGAATGGTTAGACAGTATAATTAGGGCAGCACAGTAATCCATCTTTGAACTTTTGCTTAATAAGTTGATGTAGCTTCCCAGTTTCCACAGGGTTATAACAAATGTTGCAAGTTATTAGCTACAAAGGGTGTGGAGGAAGAAAACTAAAGCAACAAAACAAAAATACCAAAGCTAGCCAAAAAAGTTCTAAAAATAGTGAAATATGAAATATACCATCCTCTCAGAAAACAAGGTTGTAGACTCCTAGGAAAATGAAAATCTTACCATGAAGTTGATGAATAATTGTATCTTCACGTCTCTGTGAGATGAAGCTCATGTCTCACTTTCATGTTGGTGACACTACCCTACCAAGTTACTGGTAAGTGGACAGGTGCAGCACTATCGCCTCTTTCTGGCACATTCCTGAAGAAGAGAGGTAAAAGGGAACCTGTTTAGTGGGTAGAACTTCAGACAGGACATTTTGTTGTGCCATTTGCTTGCAAGCAGAAAGCCTAGATGTCCACTCTTATACTAACTCATGGGTTGTGGCCACTGATTTGCTGAATAGTCAGAGACATGGAACATGTGCAACTGGAAGATCAGTGACCAAAAAGTGGGGGAAGAGGTGATGGGCAGGCCTTTCTGAGTGGGCACAGACTGAAAAGAGACTTGTAGCCCATATGCACTCAACAAAGGGTTAGCTCAGAAGACGAGGACTGTAAAGACTAAGTGGAAAGGGTGACTCAGTCTGTAGATTCCAGTCAGCCTCTTGCACCATCTAACCTTGTTATTACCTAGTGGGCTCATAAGCAAAGTAGCCATGGTGTCAGGGATGGAGGTTATACTTGGGCTCAGGAAATGGGCTTCTGCTACCAAGGCCATCCTAGATTTGACCACTGCTGAGTGCCCAGTCTATCAGCAGAAGAGAACAACATCTTGTCCTATTCCCCAAACTGATCAGCCAGCTACATGGGGCAAGTGGATGACAATGGACCATTTCCATCATGGAAGAGGTAGTATTTTGTCCTTCCTGAAACAGACACTCTGTACAGGGATTTGCCTTTTCTACATGTAATACTTCTGCCAAAACTACCACCATGGAGTAACAGAATACCTTATTCACTGTCATGGTTTTCCGCATAGGACTGCTTCTGACTGAAGAACTCAATTTACAGTCAAAAGTTCAGTGACATGGTCATGTTTATGAAATTAATGGCCATCATTCTGAAGCATCTGGCTTACTAGAACAGTAGCGTGACCTTTTCAAGTTTCAGTTACAGTAATGTTGTTTGCTGTGCAGGGGCAAGTTTCTCTCATATACAGAAGCTTCCCATATACAGTAGGCGTGATGTGCTCTGAATTAACAATATATGGAATTTCTCCTAAAGTGAGAATTTGTGAAGTGGGAGTGGTGGTAAACACCTGTAATCCTAGCACTTGGGAAACTGAGGCAGGAGGATCACCCTGAGTTTGAGGCAAGTCTGAACTGCATAATGAGATCATGTCTCAAAAGAACAGGATTTGAAAGACTTGATCCAGGAACCAAGGGGTCAAAAAATGGACATGGTACCACCCATCATACACTTAGTGACCCATTAGCAAAATTTTTGCTTCCTGTCCCTGAAACTTTATGTTCAGATGTGGACAGATGGCCTAGATGTTTTAATTCTGGAGGGATGAATTCTTCCATCAGGAAACACAACAAAGATAATGTTACCTCATGGTGGATCCAACAGATTGATTCCAAGTTCTTATATGCAGGCAGCAATGAACAGCAAAGCTCGTACCCTGTGGTGAGGGAAAAGTAGCTACATTTATTGAAAATCATGAACGGAGAAACGGGTCATGGAAAAGAAACTGCATACCATGCAGATTAATCAGACTCTTGGGCTCGAGAGTGAGATAGGAAAAAAAGGGCTTGTATGTGCTTTAGTCTAGGGTTACACAGACTGCTCCTAAGTGGTGTCAGAGCTCAACTGGGTGGAAGGGAGTGATTAGGGAGGGATGGCTTAAACTCACCTGGGTGAAGGAGAGTGAATTCCTCACCCTCCAATATCCTATCTGTACTAATTCCACTAAACTAGAAGTTAAGACTGCTACTTGACGACTTTGGGCTCCTCCTGTACCTGAGTCAATAGGTGAGGTGGGAGTTACCGTACGAGTGGGTGTAACTGAACAGACTACCAAGGGCGGAAATCACAGTACTAGTCCACCTGGAGTGCGGGAGATCTACTAGGTCATCCTTTAGTATTCATTACCCATGTGACTAAACTCAATGGGAAACCACAACCACCCAGTCCAAGAAAGACTGTGAGTGGCCCATGCCCTTCAGGAAGGAATGTTCATTTCACCTTGAAAGATTTAAAAAACACAAAATGAAACAACAGCTGAGGCATTTGCTGAAGAAAAAGGAAAGAGAATGAGTAGTAGAAGAAAGTTCTAAATACCAACTATGACCATGTGACCAATTGTAGGAACAAAAACCATTGTTGCCATGAATATATCTTTTCTATTTTGTTAGGAAATAGCTTTGTGTGTTTATATACAGTACACATGTAAAGCAAATATGTGTGTCCTCATTTCTTTCTTATTCTCTTATCATTTAACACAAGGTATATTTATTTAGTACTAAAGGGTTGTTAGTTTTACATCATTGTTTTATGTTATGGGATGTATCAGGGGAAGAGTATAAACATCACCCAAAGACTTTCCTTCTTTTTCTGGGAAATGAATTAATCCATTTCACTTGTATGCAGAACAGATGTATCCTGTTAAGTGGAACTATTACTTTGTTATTGTCCTTATTTGTAGACTAAGTATGGTTCAATGAGATGAGCATAGGTGCCAAGTTGACAAAGGATAGAGTTTTGATGGTTAATTTTGGGTATTGACTCCACCAGATTGAGATGTAGATTAAGAAATACACAGGGAACAATTAAAACATTGTTTCTGGGTTTGTCTGTGAAGGCGCTTTTAGAGGAGACTGGCATGCGAGTCAGTGGACTGAGTGGGAAAGATATGCCCACAAGGTGGTCAGGCTCTGTCCAATTGGCTGGGGGCCTGGATAAAACAAAAAAATAAAGGTAATTTCTTATCTCTCCTTCTTTCCTCCTCCTCCTTTTCCTCTTCTTCCTCTTCTTCCTCTTCCTCCTCCTCCTCCTCCTTTCTTCTTCTTCTTCTTCTTCTTCTTCTTCTTCTTCTTCTTCTTCTTCTTCTTCTTTTCTTCTCCTTCTCCTTCTCCTTCTCCTCCTCCTCCTCCTTCTTCTTCTGTCTCTGTTTCTGTCTGCCTACTACCACCACCACTTGTAGCTGGGATACTTTTCTTACCTCTTTGGACATCAGAGGTCCAGACCCTTTAGGCTTTGAACTCTAAACTCGATGACTTACTCCTGTGTTTTTAGACCTATGGCCTTGAGTTGAGAACTAGATCATCAGCTTCCCTGATTTTGAGGTCTTCAGACTTGGCCTGAGTCTCTCTTCCAGCATCTCAGGGAGTCCCGCTTGTAAACACTTTGTCCTGGGATTTCTCAACCTCCATAACCATGTGAGCCATTTCTTCTATATTAGTCAGTTTTTTATTAGTATAACAAAATACCCGAGGCAGAGATTTATTCAGCTTAGAGTTTTGGACTACAGAACACCATCCCTGGCCCCATAGCAGTCTATAGGAGCACATGCAAGAGCTAAGGATCATATTGCAGGAGAGGAAGCCAGAGAGCAACACATTTGCATAATAACTTGCTCTTATGAGAAAGGAGAGGTCCAGGAGAGCTACTCTAATCCTCTCTTTGAGTAATTGCTCCAGGGACCTAAGGCCTCCTGCTAAGCCCACATCTCACACTTTCCACACAATCTCCCAACACCACTACCTTGGGGATCAAGCTCCCACAACATAAACCTTTGGGGGGACAAACTACACCCAAACTACAATACCCCTTAACTAGCCCCATTTCATCTATATGTATCTATTTGTCTATCTATCTAGCCTAGAGATTCTGTCTCTCTGGAAAACCTTAATACAGGGGAAAGGGAGAATTCAGATGACAGTACCAAAAAAAGAAAAAACGAGATACATATTTTCTGACTCAGCAGAGTCTGTGTGGTTCTTGGAACAAGTAACTACATTGGTTTTTGGCTGAGCAGAACAGGCAAAAGCCTGGATGGTCACCCTCGAAGTGACTTGAGTTTTCACATGGTTTATACAGTAGTATTCATTGATGGCTGTCTGCAGGAAAAAGCACCTACTTTAATTTCTTGAAAAAAATGGTTACCCAATTTGCTTATTTAATGATCCCATTTAAAAAAAAAAAAAACACTGGATTTCAAAATCTTCACCGTACATTATTTCTAAAAAATCTGACTCCTCAGTTTTCTGAAGGAATTGAATGGCACATATTTTACTGTACAATGAAATAGTTAAACCTGAGGGTTTGGGGTTGCTTTGGTATTTTTCTTTTTAGTAGAATATGAAGTCACTGCTGGGGGAATATACTCTTGATTATTAGATGAAGAAAGAAAAACTAAATTTGATTGAGACTCAGCTATGTGCTCAGCAATATAGAAGAACCATACGATTAAATCACTTCATTCATCAAGTATTTCTGATGGACTAGAAGTGCTTCAGGATACCAAGGACACAGTGAAGAGCAAGACAGACAAAACACAATCCCTGGATCATGAAGATCATTCTTTAATGCAAAAACATTAGCAATAAACATAAGAAAAATGTGAGGTAGTAATATTAGCATGCAGGTCATGGAAACAGGGTGAGTGACAACGGATGGCCACTGTGTGAGTGATGTTTACTCGGTGGTTTGAATGGTGAGCCGTGGCCAGCCCTGTTTTGACTGTGAGGAGGAAATCGTTCCAGGCGGAGGGTATAGCGAAGACAAAGTCCCCCTTGGCCTGCAAAAGAAACAGAGAACATGTTGATGGGCTGAGGCTGGAAGGCAAGGGAAAAGGAGGAAAGAGGTTAGAGAGGTAGGGAGCTGACTGGAGAAGGTTAGGCAGGTAAGAAACATGAATGATGTAGCCCAGCCTTGAGGGAACTCAAGGGCCACACAGGAGCCAGATTTCCATGGGTTAGGAGCACAGCATTCCTTGCTGAAGGTTGCAGTGCTGGGCAGGTGGGCATGGAGGCTGGCGCCCTATATGATTACCTAAGTGTGGGGCACTATTCTAGGAAGCCAGGAGCAGTGGTTCTGAGCCTCCAGAAGTTGATGCTTCCCCGCTAGACACCATAGAACCAGGAGACATTTGAGCCACAGTACTTCTAGATCATTTCTCATCTGAAAAAGAAGATACCTTAAATGGTCAAGCATGCCCCCAAATTTTATTCTAGGGACAGTAAGCCACAGCTGGGCCACAGGAAATATATAGCAGAATCTGTAAGCTTACCTTGGAAAAGTGGCATTCTATGTAACAAAATACAGATGGTGCCCTTCCCCGGGGAAGCAATAGCACCCAGCACAGAAATCGTTTTAAACCCAGGGCTGAGCGCAGTGTCCGCCACAGAGGACACGCTCTGCAGAGACCTGAAAGATTAAAAATAACAGACACAAGGATCAGTTGGCGCTCGCTCCTCTTGTCTTTGCTGGAAGATAAGCCAGATGACCTAGAAAAGCGACTTAGGCACCCGCTGGCCTTCTCTGACCTCCTTTCGGATTCCTTTCATTTGTCTTGTGTTTGTACCCTATCATTTCAGACCCACTCCAAACAATTAGGATCCTCTTAGCATTAGTTTTTTTGGCTTACTTTCTACTATTTTTTTTGTACCCTAAACTGCAACCTTTACTTTAAACACTTGATAAAAAACGATTCACTCATTGTCATAGCAGTTTGTTCTTTGCTACAGCACAGTCGGGAGCATTGTCCTTGGGGAGTAACCAGGGCAAAGGGCAAAGCTGAAGAACAGAATCAATGATCCACAAGGAGCTCCCAATACACGGGCTTGTCTTTGGTCCCGTGGAGTAAGAGGCCTGTGCTGTGGATGGGCTTTAATCCCAGCACACTTACTCTGACTTTTTGGAGCCCCTTTGTCTTGCTCAGTTTGTAGTTGAGAGACAGGTGGGCCAGACACGACCAATAGAGGCACACTGTGTTTTTCTATACGAGATCCTATTTTTTCACAATTTATGTATTCCCACTCTACAGATGACAAAGATAAGGCTTGGCAGCCCTTAGTTACATCTGAGTACAGTTTATGATAAAAAGCCTTCCCATTAACATGTCACTGACACTCCTACTTATGCCGTGCAAGTGACATGGGAAGAAATTGCAGCAACAATTGCAGCAACGTGGGTAGGCTGGGTGAAGCAGCACATGCCTATAACCCTAGTCACTCAGGAGACTGAGGCAGGAAGAGTGCAAGATGAAAGCTAGCCCAAGCAACTTAGTGAGACCTGGTCTCAAAAAATAAAAAATAAAAAGCTGGGGATGGAGCTCAGTGATAGTGTGCTTGTCCAGCCTGTGTGAGGCCTTGCAATCCCTGGTTCTAGGGGAAGGGGCTATGTAGTTTACATTCAGGGTCAAGGTCAAACGGAAGCTCATTCAACCGATACACATTACAATGATGCCAGTCATTCATGCTGCTGGTTTTCCCACTGCTGGTTACTGTCACATTTATCTTCGTTTGTTGCTGCAATTTTTTAGCAAAGTTGATAGGAAACCATCCTTAACGGTGGCCTTTCTACTGCTTTTTCCTAGTTTGATTATAGGATCAGAATTGGGAAAGCCTTGGAGAAAGGCTTACACTGAGCAAATTAAAACTTTCAGGTTTTACTTTAGTTTGACAAAAGACATCCAGCAGGATTTCAGATGCTGCATTGACTGTTGCAACTTAGTAAATAAAGTAAGGGTGAAAGAGAACCCTTTATATGGTCTTCATGGGTTCACATGTGTGTCTCGAGAAGGACTTAGCCTGCAAAGAAATTCCAAAGCCTGTGTGCTGTCCCCAAGGCGGGTCTAAGGGCTGGAAGGAAAGTGTCAGCCAGGGGTTCACTTGGAAGGGGTACAGGCAGAGGAGGCAGAGGGGCCAGAGAGAGTGGGGAGGCTTCTCACCCCAACATTCTGTGACCTACTTACTGTCACAGTGCTAGACATTTTATCACTACAAATTAATTTCTTTCAGTTGACAAATGCCTTTTAGAACGCAGAGGCCTAACCACAAAGCTGTGCCAGAAATAAGTTTTTCAGTAAGGCCAGTTAGAAAGTCACCAACAGTATTGAATTTTGACTTAAGGGTTTTTCCAAGTTCCTCTTCTATGCAGACTGTTGTATCATTTTTCATAATCATATAGATTACAAAATCTGGACATGATTTTCCAGATAAATCCTGGGAGCCAAATACAAAGCTTTAAAATGTGTACTAGTCCGTACCCTTTACATCGTTTTCTAGTTGATAGGTTTAAAAAGATTTTATTTGTTGTTCATTGCAATATGTTCAGTCAGACATGGGCAACAGTTCAGACAGAGCCAAGGGAACTTTTCAGCCTTCGCAGATGCACTGGCTTGTTGCTATCTATTCCTCATTCTTCCATGTTGAGTTTTCTCTAGTTTCTACTATTGTCTGCCCTGCTGAACATAAAAAAGAAAATGTACTACAAAACTATGCCCGATTCTATCATCAACTTTCCTGGGATCTCCCTTTGTAGAAGGAAGGGCTAGAACATTCCTGTTATCACTTTGTCTTAAAAAAAAATTTAGAAGCCCTGCATGTGCTTTTGTGGGTTATAATAACTTTTAGCTCTATTATTATGGATAATCTGTTCTCTTATCTATCTGCTATCTCACATTTTTCTTCATGCATGTCAATTTTGACAATTATGAATATGGAAGGTAATAATCACTGTAGAACCTGTGCCTATAAATAGACATTTTAAATATCCACCACTGCGAGTTACTTGTCCATAATAGGTATCATGAAATAAACTTGCTTGTCATTATTTTGTTTGATGCACATTGTAAAAAAAAAAAAAAAAGACAGGGACTTGGTGACAACCTCCAGCAAAAACTGATCCATTCAGTTGCTCTGTAGTAACAGTTATAGGTACTAGTATTTCCGGTACTAGTATTTAAGGATGTTTCAGAGAAAAGTTTCTGTATGCACTAACCAGTAAGTCAAAACATAGGAATCTAAGCTGCGCACAGAACTGTTCATCACTTCTGGCTCTCTGACCAATATAAAGCAATGCATTGCCCTGTTGTTAGTGGGAGCTATTAAACCTAGGTACTGAAAACTAACCCAGCTAACATGTTGAAGGAAGAGGTTATGACAAGTCCTTATGAAAATATTTTTATTTCCTCTAAAATATTGAGAAATAGTAATTTATAAGTTGTTAGATTGAGTAAAATCATATTTTAGTAAAGCTTTCAGGTTTTAGTATTTATAGCCCATCACTAAGATGAAATAAAGAAAAGGAGCAAAATCCGATTTTCTCAAGTATTACCTTCCCCTTTTTTTTTTTTTTTTTAATCAGTACGGGGGATTGAACTCAAGACTGCACGCTTCCAAGGCAGGTACTTATGCCGCTGAGCTAAATCCTCAGCCCTGATTTTCTCAAGTATTAAAACACACATACACATGCAATGGTGGCATGATTTGTAACCCCAGCACCCTGTAGGAGGCTGAGGCAAGAGATCTACAAGTATCAGCCCAGTTGGGACAACTGAGTGACACCCTGTTTCAAAATTTTAAAAAAAAAATTACAAATGGGCTCGAGATGTAGCTAAGGTTAAGGGCCCTGGGTTCAACCTGAAATGCTGCAAAAAGACACAAAAATAAAAACATGCCTTGAAAAATGTTTTGTTTTGTTGCACAGTTTACATCTGGGTGAATCATTTGTATTCGTTTTGACGCGGTCCACTCAGCAAGGCATACAAAGAAGACGACTGGCTTGGGGGAATTAGCTGGTTTCTTAAGCTATCTATACAACCTGGGGTTGTACCAGGGGTTGCAGGGAAATTCTCTGTGTCTGCACCAGGGGTTGCAGGGAAATTCTCCGGGACTGATCAGAGCTCAGGAGAAAAGAGGGCAGAATCTTGCAGTACGGAGTGGTTCTCCCAGAGAACACGATCGCCCTCTAGGTTACATTTTTTCAGCACAGCGAGGCAACTTTGGCCACTTCGCCACCAGGGAGGAAGGAGGAAGGGGCCGGATCCCCCCTGGTAGGAGGACTAGCTGAACCAAAGAAAGAGACTGGCGACAGGAAGGAAGCACAGATCAAGTGTTTGAATAGCAGCCACAAGGCAACCTAAAGCCGGCGCAGCGCTAACAGGCGCGTCGCACACAGTTCCTCCGTCTCCCCTCCCCCCTCCGCCGTGTGTCACCTTCCTGTTCGGAAGTCTTAGTAGGTTGCTGGGACAGAACTGGGGACGCCAGCCCCACCCATCAGTTATCCGGTTGGAAAAAAAACCAGTCTCAACAACTTGATTCTCTCCGTTAAATGATAAGTTTAACAGACCATCCGTCTCCCAGAGCTGCACAGTCGGATGGGGGAGGAAGGGGCACATGAGACGGTTTCTTTTCTGTCCCAACCACAAATACATGGTTAGAGGGCTCTGCTCCAGTCAGAGCCCTCTAACTTGAATTCCATATCCTTCCTGGCATGCATGCTGCAGAGCGCCTTTGAGAAAATGAATCCTGAGCATGTGTTTTGAATTTTTTCTGGGCTGATTTGTGATAATCAGCTAAGCTACATTTCTTGTGTGTCTTTGCCGAGGGTGTAATAAACCCAGGACGCTTATGACTGTAGTTTTTTGGATGATGTTGCAAGGGAGGCGGGGGGGGGGGGCGGGATAAATGGCTCAGTGTTGAACTTTGTAGCTTGCTCCCTTCCTGTATGTAAATTCCCTTATATAAAGTGGGGTTCCTAACAACGAGGACTGTGGCCTCTGGTTAGTGCTCCCTTGTCATCTCTGAGCTTCCAGCCTCTTGAGGCACACAGCCCCAAGCTTACCTCTAACCTCTGAAAAGTCACCCCCAACCTTCATATCCTGTTCCATCTGAAGAATGAAGGAGGAAGCTATAAGATCCCCTTGGAAAGGTTTGTGCTTTGAGTACTATCTATCGTGGGAGGGCAGATAAAACAGATGCTGCAGAGGAGCTGGGGTTAGTTATGGAGAAGGCACACAGGGTGAATACAGGACAGTCTGATGGCAGGTTTCTTAATGTTTTAGCACAATACAGCAAAGATTCTGAGCAGTCTAAGCAAACTTTGCACATGTGGAGCAGTTATTGTGATTCACAATTGCCTGGCCTTTCCCTAGGTTGGAGGGTTAATTTCAGCCAATAGTAAGTGCTTTTTAAAAAAGTTGGTGCTAAGCAAAGTTTGTCAACCCGTCTCTAGGACAGAGAGGATGCATGTTCCTTTCTCCGGTCCTCTGGCTGTACAATTATTAGGGCTGAGGCGGCTGTACCTGAAAAAACAAACCCCTGCCCAAGATTCAGAAAAAAGTGCTGTGCATGCTAGTCCCAGTTTGACAGCTGGTACTTTGCAGTCTGTCAACTCGAAAATGGCAGGCCTTTGGCAACAAGGGGTCACGGCAGGGCAGCCGCAGACAGCATCTGCGGGCGTCAGGTACCAGCGCTGCGAATACTGGTAACTCGAAGCGTCTCCCCGGCCCCTGGCCCAGGCGTAGTGTCTGTGGCTTTGCCGGGCCAGCGCTGGCGCGCGTCCCCGCCCGGCAGTCAAACTGCAGCGCACAGCGCCGGGGTTACTTGAAGACACCGGCCTCGCGCTCTCTCGCCGGCCCAGGCTGCAGCCTCTGGCTTCCCTCCCTTCTCCGTCTTAAGGAGTGCAGTCTGTCGGTTAACCTGTAAGGATTCGCAGGTCATCCTTTACAAGGGAACTTGAGAAAAAAAGTAGCAAAATTTAAGATTACTCTCGGGTCAATTCGGAGATAAACCCAAGGAGGAGTAAGCAAGATGGGGACCAGCGAAGGGACTGTAAGGTAATGCAATGTGATTTTACAGTTTGCTGGTGGGAGAGCCAGACAGGCAGGAACAGACCCCAAGCGAGGCAGGCGAATTGGCGACGCCGGAGGGTCACGCCAGGGCAGCCGCTGAGCAAAGCCACCGCTTCCCTACCTTGCCACCTCCTCATGTGTTCTGGGCATGTCGGGGATTAAAAATGCGAGGCAAAAAAAAAAAAACTCACAAAACTTACATGCAGAACGGACGGAATGTTCCCGCAGATTAGTTTACCCAAAAAAAAAAAAAAGTGCAATGCACATTGCACTTTTTTCCCCTTTAATGCCGAGACTTACTTTATTTCCGCCCCCTCCCCTACACATTCCTGACCCCCCCATTCCCTCTTTCTTTCCTTCCTTCCTCCTCTTCCAAGTTCTGGGATTCTTCAGCCTTGCTTGGTTTTGGCCAAAAGCACAAAAAAGGCGTTTTCGGAAGCGACTCGGTCGTGCACAAGGGCCATTTGTTTGTTTTGGGACTCGGGGCAGGAAATCTTGCCCGGCCTGAGTCACGGCGGTCCCTTCAAGGAAACGTCAGTGCTCGCCGGTCTCGGTCGCCTGCCCCGCAGTCCGCTGCCCATGGGGGAGACGCAGGGCACGCTGGCCCGGGCCCGGCTCGAGTCCCTGCTCCGGCCCCGCCACAAAAAGCGGGCCGAGGCGCAGAAAAGGAGCGAATCCTTCCTGCTGAGCGGCCTGGGTAAGCGCTCCCGCCCGCCCGCCCCGCCAGGGGCTCGGCGACTCGGCCGAGCGGCGCCGCGGCCGCCGCGCGGCGCTCGGAGCGGGGCTGCGGGGGTGGTCTGGGGCCGCGGGTGGAGGTGAGGGCGACCGGGCAGCCGGGGCCCGCGCCGAGCGTGCGCCTGAGTCCCAGGGGCGGGTCGCGCCACGCGGCCGGGCGGCGGAGACCGGCGCGGGGAGGCGGAGGGGTGGCGCCTGGGCCGGGGGCTCCAGGGGCCCCGGCCGCGAGCGCATCCGCAGCCAGGGGCGAGCGGGGACACAGCCACCCCGGTCGCCTCGCTCCGGCCGGAGAGCGCCTCGGCGCCGCGACTCCGCGTGCTTCGCACAGCACCAAAAAGTGAGGAAAAGTGGAAAATTACCCGGGGCTGTCCATCCCTCCCAGCCTCCTCCGCCAGCGTTTTCCCTCCAGGGCTGGGGTCCGAGCGAGGCTGGCGACCGCCCCGCCCTTGGCTCCCCGACTCCCGGAGGAACGAACTGTCCGCCACTCCGGGCACAGGCGGCCCGCGCGCGGCCGCAGGGGGCCGCAGGGGGCGGGGCTCTCGCGCCGCTTCCCCGTTGTGCGCAGGCCCCGCCCACGCCCCGCCCACGAAGGGGCACAGGGCTTATAAAGCTGACCCGGCTCTGGTTGCGCGCACTGTCGCCCAAGTCGCTCTCGCGTTCTGCGATTCAGCCTGTGTTCTTTTCTTGACAATGACGGTGAAAACCGAGGCTGCTAGAGGCACTGTCACTTACTCCAGAATGAGGGGAATGGTAGCGATCCTCATCGGTGAGTGTAGGAAACGAGGCTTGCCTCTGGGATACGCGAAGTGGAAGTGTTTTGAAGGTCCCACATCAAATTTGCGTGTGTGGCGTTGGACCTTATGAAGCCGTCTAAATGTTTCTGTATTTCTCTGATCTTTAATCCACAGCTTTCATGAAGCAAAGGAGGATGGGCCTGAACGACTTTATTCAGAAGATTGCCAATAACTCCTATGCGTGCAAACAGTAAGTTCAGGGGAGGGTCGGGAAATAAAAGGTAGTATACCTCGAATTGACCACTCGAGAAGACTGTTCGCGTCGCGTCACCGTGTTCATCGGGAAACCCAAGACTTCCCTCGGGAGTGGAAATCTCTTTCCTTAAGTTCTAGTTTATCTGACACATTTTAAAAACCAAAATGAGTTTATGGATTGAACTTGTTTTGGTAATGTAAAATAAAATTTTCTAAATGTTAAATCTAATTCAACACCCTCTCCAGGAACAACCCAGATTTCTATATTTAACTGGGTTGTCAACAATTTGACTATTTTTCCTTTAAGTAATTTACTTGGGTTTTTTGTTGTTTTTTTGGTCTTTTGAGGCAGGGTCTCATCATGCAATTCAAATTGGCCTTGAACTATATTTTAGAGAGCCCAGGCTGGTCTCGTACTCGCAACAATCCTCTTGCCTCAGTCTCCTGAGTGCTGGGATTATAGGCGTGCGCCACCACGCCCGGTTTAAGTAATTTACTTGGGTGTTTTCAATTTAAATGCTGAATTCTTTGGGAAGGTTTAGGTCAACTCTTTAGCTCGGTGTGCCCCCTAGCGGCGATGTAGGAGTTTTAAAGTTGTTCTTTATTCTCTGCAGCCCCGAAGTTCAGTCGATTTTGAAAATCTCCCAGCCTCAAGAGCCTGAGCTAATGAATGCCAACCCCTCTCCTCCAGTAAGTATTCTCTATTTGTACATCTGTGGAGGAAAATTATAAATGAATTCGTATTTCTACGTTAGCGAATTAAAGTAGCATTTCTAGACATTATCAAGGCAGGAATGCATGAGTTCACAACAGGTGACACGCATTTAAGTGTTGAGTCAGTGGAGTATATTGAAAGGCATACTTCATAAAATTTATGTTTGCAACATGAGTGCAGTTTTCCATTTTCATTTTAAATAATAACATGCATGGATGAAAAACCATTTTGAATATGTTTGTAAGTGTTCAGTGGCTTGTCAAAGTCATATATAGCTGTAATCTTTTGCATTGCCTGTAATTTATTCTAGACGTCTTTCTTTAAAGTAGTGAAATTAATCAAAAATGTTTTATTTCCTAGCCAAGTCCTTCTCAGCAAATCAACCTTGGTCCATCGTCCAATCCTCATGCCAAACCATCTGACTTTCACTTCTTGAAAGTGATTGGGAAAGGCAGTTTTGGAAAGGTAATTTTACATGCAAAGACTTTCAAGATACTCTTTCATGTATTTGTTTTACATTCTTATTGGATGAGGATAGAAAAATAATTTTCAATTGAAATTTCAGGTTCTTCTCGCAAGGCACAAAGCAGAAGAAGCATTCTATGCAGTCAAAGTTTTACAGAAGAAAGCAATCCTGAAAAAGAAAGAGGTATGAGATGTCTCCATGGTTTGGGCTCACAGATGCATGCTCAGCGAGTCTTTACCCTGGGATTTTAGTGGCAAGTTGAAATTTGCCACTGAATCTTGCCCTTCTCCTAGGAGAAGCACATCATGTCGGAGCGGAACGTCCTCCTGAAGAATGTCAAACACCCTTTCCTCGTGGGCCTCCACTTCTCTTTCCAGACTGCCGACAAGCTGTACTTTGTCCTAGACTACATTAACGGTGGAGAGGTGAGCCAGTGTGGGCAGAAGCCAAGCTTTGGGTCTCTGCAAATTCTTAGAGATACTTAGTTTAAAGCTACATGGGGGGAGGAAAAGTTACCAGAATTAGCATTTCTTTTAACTTGCCAGCTTTCAAATAGTTAATGGATTATTTAGAGCCACTTCCTGCAATTGTCCTCTTTAGCAATGTGTGTCAGGAGTGATTCAGTGCTTTGGCAGCCCAGACTGATTTTGTTCTGTCTTCTGCAGTTGTTCTACCACCTCCAGAGGGAGCGCTGCTTCCTAGAACCACGGGCTCGCTTCTATGCTGCTGAAATAGCCAGTGCCTTGGGTTACCTGCACTCTCTGAACATCGTGTATAGGTGAGTTGAAGGGCTCAGACAGCTCCTTCCTGGGTAGGGAAGAGCGGAGCGTCAGTCTCTGGAGCCCTAAAGTAATTGGTATTTAACTATGCAACAACTTTTTTATTACAGAGACTTAAAACCAGAGAATATTTTGCTAGATTCCCAGGGACACATTGTCCTCACTGACTTTGGACTCTGCAAGGAGAACATTGAACATAATGGCACAACATCCACCTTCTGCGGCACACCTGAGGTAGGAAGTCTTGGTCTGCTGCCAGCCCCCCACCCCACCAGGCCAGGAGAGAAGTGTGCAGTAATACTTGTGACTGCCCGAAGAGTAAACTCTTAGCTCATAGTACAATTCAGCTTAAGTACACTTTTGTTTGATGTAACATGGGACATACTAAGACCTTCTAGTACTTCAAATATAACTACCCTTGGTAAGATCCATGTCATGAAAAAGATCTCTTAGATCCCCAAGTAAGATACCTGTGGGTGTCCAGTTGTTTCCTAAATATGAGTGCTTCTAGGGAGCACTGGTACAGGGGTTCAAATAGTAGAGGGGTTTTAGTGGGAAATAATCTAAAGGAATATATCCTCTAGCTTGACCCCAGGTCTTAGCCTTGCAAAGTGTACATCTGGCCTTGAGGTTGCCTGGTTTTGCCAATTCTAAATTCTTTTTTTTCCTGTTAAATCTTTCAGTATCTTGCCCCCGAGGTGCTTCATAAGCAGCCTTATGATAGGACTGTGGACTGGTGGTGCCTGGGAGCCGTGGTGTACGAGATGCTCTATGGCCTGGTGAGTAGCACAGGGGAACTGTGGGTGCCGCCCCTGCTCCTGTGACATTCTCTGCAATGCTGGCCTCCTACAGACAAGAATTATCTGGGCAAGGCCGATATGCAGGCCTTGCCCTGGCTTGGCCTCATCAGTAGTAAGCTTATCAAATGCTGATAAGCTTATTAGTTGTTTTATAGGAGTAATTTACCTAGTGGATTTTTTTCTGGCTCACCCCCTTTCACCTTTTACCTGTATGCTAGTGAAAACTATAGCTTATTAGCGTAGACCTCCCCCCTCCATAAAAGTTGCACAAAGAAACACTTAAAAATCCAGGGAAAGACGATCTCAAGTTCAGCTAAATACTATGTATTGCAATTGAACGTTTTCCCCTGTTGGCAATACATGCTATACAAAACACCTAACAAGATGTGAAGTGATTTTCCCTCTTCTTTCAGCCTCCTTTTTATAGCCGAAACACAGCTGAGATGTATGACAACATCCTGAACAAACCCCTCCAGTTGAAACCAAATATTACAAATTCTGCAAGGCATCTCCTGGAGGGGCTCCTGCAGAAGGACAGGACAAAGAGGCTCGGTGCCAAGGATGACTTTGTGAGTGGCCTTTCCTGGGTTCTGGCCCTCTGGGAGCACAGTGGACCTCCGGCCTTTCCTGACTCCTGCCTCTCTACATTCATCTCTGTTTCTTCTCAACAGATGGAGATTAAGAGTCATGTCTTCTTCTCCCTCATTAACTGGGATGATCTCATAAACAAGAAGATTACTCCCCCTTTCAACCCAAATGTGGTGAGTATCTGTCTGTCTCTCTTAACTACAGTGAAGCCCAAAGTGCGTTTCGTAAGTCAGGGTTGTGGTTGGTGGGACCTGAAGAAGTAAATTGGCAGGTATTTTATCCACAGACCAATTATTTTCCAAGACAGAGTAGAAGTGTATCCCCAAAAAAGTCACATCATGTTTCAAGACTATTCTCTTGAAAGTACCTAGAGGCAAAAAGTGAACTTTGCTGGACCAATTACTGAAATCGGGCATGGCTCTTGTGGCCGAGTGCCCGAAGGCAGTACTGTGGGAGTGCCCATAAAGCAGCCTGAAGAGCTGAGCTCTACTATTGGAAGCCCAAAGGCTCCCCTGCTGTGCACACATGAGCATTTTTGACGCTGAGTGTATTTTCTCCGCCTGTCCTAGAGTGGACCCAGTGACCTGCGGCACTTCGATCCCGAGTTTACCGAGGAGCCTGTCCCCAACTCAATCGGCAGGTCCCCCGACAGCACCCTCATCACAGCCAGCGTGAAGGAGGCGGCCGAGGCGTTCCTGGGCTTCTCCTATGCACCTCCCATGGACTCCTTCCTCTGAGCAGTCTTAGGGGTGCCTGTGAAGGACCCTACGTGTGTCTGTGAATGTTTCAGTTGGCCTTTTGGTGGACCAGCTGACAGGACATCTTAAAGAGAATTTGCACATCTCTGGAAGCTTGGCAGCCCTGTTGCACACTGTTTGCTGGAAGCTTTTCAAAGAGCACATCTTCCTCTCAGTGAGCGCGCCTGAGCGCTCCAGGTTTTCATTGTTATCCTTCCTCCCAACCTGGTGCTATCTCTGAATTGAGCGTTAGGGCGCTTCCCGGACTGGTGTGAGAGTCTCAGTAGAAGGGAGACGCTGGTCTGAGAAGGCTCTTCTCCCCAGGTCTGTCCGGGGCTCTGATAACGAATATTCTGAAATGTGCCTTTTCTGATGAGATCGTGTTAGCTCCAAAGCTTTCCCTATCGCAGAGTGTTTCAGTTCTTTATTTTTCCTTGTGGATTCAGTGCGTGAACAATGGTATGAGTGTGGTATGCCTGATCGCAGATGGATTTTGTTATAAGCATCAATGTGACACTTGCAGGACACTACAATGTGGGACATTGTTTGTTTCTTCCATATTTGGAAGATAAATTTATGTGTAGATTGTTTTTTTTGTAAGATATAGTTATTAAAACTAAAACTTATTGAAATGGTCTTGCAATGATTTGCATCTAGATGCTTAAAGACAGCATTGCTGCTACAAATATTTCTATTTTTAGAAAGGGTTTTTATGGACCAATGCCCCAGATGTCGGTCACAGCTGTTGGGTGTTTTCATTGTTTAAAATGTCACCTGTAAAATGGGCATTATTTATGGTTTTTTTTTTTTGCATTCCTGATAACTGTATGTATTATATAAAGGAAGTCTGTACATTGGGTTATAACACTAGTGTATTTAAACTTACAGGCTTATTTGTAATGTAAACCATCATTTTAATGTATTGTAATTAACATGGTTATAATATGTACAATCCCTCCTCCCTACCACACAACTTTTTTTGTGTGTGGTAAGCCAATTCTGGTTTGCAATAAAACCTTGAAAATATTTATATAAATTGTGTCATGTGTTACTTTGTTGTGTTGAAGAGAGCAATAATTGCTCCATTTAAAATCATTAAAAGTCCACTATTTAAAAAAAACTTTTTTTTGAGACAGTCTCTTAAGCCATCCAGGCTGGTCCCAAATTCATGGAAATCCTCCTGCCTCAACCTCCCAGGTGCTGGGAATACAGGTGTGCATCACTGTGCCCAGTCTAAAATTTCTGATTTAGTGACTTATTTCCAATAGCAGCAGCTTTTGAATCTGGGGTGTCTCAGTGGTAGAGGGTTTACCATGCATGAAGCTTTAAGTTTGAATCTCAGCACAGGGAAAAATAAAAACCTATATTCCACACATTTCATTATTAGTTCTTTGAGACAGGGTCTTGCTTTGCAGTTCAGGTTGTCTTTGAATCCACTATAATATAGTACACACTGGCCTCAAACTCCCAGCAGTGCTGCCTCTTCCCAGTGTGGGGATTGCAGGCACAGAGCTACCAGGCCTGGCTATGTTATGTTTTGAATCTAGGGCCTCAGGCAAGCTAGGTAAGTGGTCCACTCCTAAGCCACATTCCCAGCACTTCCTCAATTTTATTCTGAGCCGGTGTCTCATTAAATTGCCTAGGCTAGCCTTGAATTCACAATCTTTCTGCCTCAGCATCCCAAGCAGCCAGGATTATAGACATGGGCAGCCACACCCATTTCCAGCACTTTACTCTGGTAGCATTTTACTGTGTCAGTCATTAATCCAAACAAATCCTTTTCCATATATTCATCTTGCAAAGTCAGCTGTGAAGTAATGTTCCCTGGACCTAGTGACTTCCCTGTAAGTTGGGCTGTTTGTCCTGACATTTGAATGTTTTAAGTAACAGGTAATTCTTTTAACAAATATTTGACAGCCTCCCTGGGCCAGGCTCTACTTTGAGTGCTGGGGCAGGGCCTTGAGCAAAGGAGACACGTGCTCCAATAGCAGAATTGCGGAATTGATGGGAAACGTAGACTCTGAAGCGGTTTGTTAAAAAGAAATCCAGGTAATGGTCTGCAAATGCAGGAGAATGTCACTAAGAGTTTAAGGATGTTTGTAACAAATGTCCCCAAAAAGCTGACCTGACCAGATTTCCGCTTTGGGAGAGTAGCCAGAGGAGGCTCAGGAAAGGGACCCAGCAGGAGCACATTCCTGGCTTGATGCAAAGCCCCAGGAAACCGGTGAGCCAGCCAGTTAAGGGCCCCACAGGGGCTGGGTCTGCGAAGCCTCCCCTAGGACTCATGTCGCCAGGTATATGCTGCGGAACAGGGGAAGGGCTTAATACTGGATCAGCTCGAATCCGAACTCTGGGCTTTCTCACTTCTCCAGGCCATTCATGCAAGTATCTAGCAAATAAGGAGTCCCCAGGTAGCTGACCTTGGTGCCCCTTAACCTGTGGGGACACCTACACCTTCCACTTCCTGTCTATCTTGACCTCCCAATTTGTGCAGAGAATTCTACAAGGGAAGGCTATGGCCCATTTTCCTCTTACCACTGAGACAGTCTCCCAGCACCTCTTTCCCACTTCCCCCAGCCCTGAGCTCTGGGTACTGAGCAGGTATTTGGAGATCACTTAGTCCTTCTCATAATCCAGTGGAGAATCAGGCTCAAAGTGCATCAAGGGCTTCCAGCTGCGGGCGACCAAAGGTCAGGCTCCACAGACATTGGTTCCCTATTAAGTCTCCTACTGAACCAAATGACAGAAGCCAAAAGATGGCAGTGCCCAGGGGGAGATGTTCTGCACATTTTCTCCTCGTTCTCACTGTCAGTAACAGTTACGAATTCTTCCTTAACAAAATATACTTAAACTACATTTTCATCAGAATGTTCTTGCAGATTGGGAGTCCACCATCTAATAGATGCCATGGATCATAGTCAGTCGTGGATTATGAAGTTGTTCTACTTGTGAAAGTTACAAATCTGCTTTATTGGTTTATAGTCCATCGCTAAATACCATTTGGTATGTATTCATCTCAGATGGAAAGATCCCAGAGGAGTTTCGAGTGTTGTCAAGCAAATACAGTTGTAGATTAGTTCAAGCACAAGTGGGTGTGAAGGGAACAAGGTAAGAACAGGGAAGTCCAGAAAGAACAAGGATGGAGAACAGATGACGAATATTGACTAAGCACTGAAATGTGAAATAACATCATTTATCTAAGGGAGTAGAGCATATTGTTTCCAGTGTATTCCCCGAGCCACAGCTAGTCTCCATTTGCACGTGATGATTGAAAAAGGGACCACTCACTTCTCCATAGTGTTCAAATCCTGGTCATCTCAAATATGGGCTTGGGGCGAACTTACTCAGTTAAGATTCCCATAAGTTAATATGTAACTAAAACTATCACTACCATGAAAAATAAACCCGTCACTATCTTTAGGGAATCCACTGTCTTGGGAAGATGTGGCCCCAACATACTGTAGTATCTGACAGACGGTGAATGTGAGCAAAGGGAACTTTAGAATTACAAGGGCTCGCTGGGGGTGTAGCTCAGTGGCATAAATTCTTGCCTGGCAAGCATGGGGTTGTGAGTTCAATCCCCCATACCAAAAAAAAAAAAAGAAGTACAAGGGCTCTCTGTAGGATCTGAGGTAGAAAAAGCTCTAATATTCTTACTAAGCCACTCTAGCTCTAGGGACTTTAATGGGATGTGGGCTGTAAGGAGCTAAATTCTCAATCCCAGTAATGGATAATCCTTCAGAGCTCTTTCAAAATACCAGACACTGTTCTAAGAATTTTATGCTCAATTTATTCAATCTCCATAACAACACTATGATGTCAAAAGCAGAGAAGGTAGCACAGAGAGGTAATTGACTAGTGAGTGAGTAGTACGGGTAGAGGCCGAATCATGACATCCTAGCCCCAGAGTCCATCCAGCTTGTAACCACTCATTTATCATGCCTAAGAGGTGACAAAAAAAAAAAGCAAACAAACATATTATTATTCATTTATATATTAACTCACCAGACTTTACAAAGGTACCATCTAGGTGAGGTACTAGGCAAAGCGAAGGGAAGGAAAACAAAGAGGGCTGGACACGGGCGGGAGGGGGTGGGGGGGGATTGAGCTCAGCAGGCATAGCACCTGCCTGGCAAGTGCGAGGCCCTGAGTTCAACACACACACAAAAAAGAGGGATAGGAACAAGGAGAGAGAAATTTTGCAATTATAGACATTATCAGGGCTTGGTGAAGATTAGTAGTAACTGCAAAAATACACATTGCAGAGGGAATATAACTTGGCCTACTCACTTAAAAAATTCTTTAGCTGGCTGGGCATTTAGCACAGCGGCATAAGCGCCTTCCTGGCAAGTTCAAGGTCGTGAGTTTGATCTCTGGTACAAAAAAAAAACCTTTGGCGATATGTACCAAAATTAACATATATATGTTATGGGTCCAGGAGTTCCAAAAAGGGTTCTTATATTCAAAACATATTTTCAGTAATCTTCACAGTAATATTACACATGTTAAGCCCAAAATCAGAATAATTCAAAATGTCTACCAGTAGTAAGATGAACACATTACAGTGATTTCCCATGCATTACTATACAACAAAAACAAAAAGAACAATTGCTATATACAAGGAAGAAAACTCACAAACAAAAATAAGACTGATTTCATTTATATAATATTTAGAATCAGCCAAACAAGATGAATCAATTTGGAAGTTAAGATATGATTTTCCTTGGGGGAAGACGGTAAAGCTGGTGACTGAGAGGATGGAATCTAGAGTGCCGGGAATTTCTTGATCTGGTGGATAATTTTGCTTTTTGTTGTTTCTTCAGGCTGTACGCTTAGAATATGTGCGCTTTTCTCCATATTTGTTACATGATAATAAAAACACATGGTAGTATAAAAACAGGATGTGAAGGAAACACAGGAGAGACTGCTTAGCCAATCTGGAGGTCAGGAAAGGAGCTAAGTTCTCAAGTCACTTAGGAAGAGATGCACAGGGAAATCTGGAAGGTGAGGCAGGGGGAAGGACATTCCAGGTTGGTGGTGGCAATGAGTGCAATGTGCAGAAGTGCAATGGATGGGACATTTGCCAAAGGGGACTCAGAAACCTGGACCCAAATCTCAGCTTTATTGAGCTACTTCTTAGATTTGGGCCAGCAAAAACGCAGACCAACCTCATTTAATTTATTTCTTCAGCAGGAAAAATGCAGCCAGGGCCCATCTCACCACGGTAATCCCCAAACACAGGCCAGAAGGAATTGGAATTCAGAGAGTGCTAATCAACTTTTTCCTTCCCACCACTGCCTTTTGCAAGTTTTCCTCCTCTTTCTTAGAATATGGGGGTTGGGAGAAGGCATTACAAGGTAGTGGGAATGTTTAGTCTTTTAAACTGGGATCTCCCTATGTAGTCTAGGTGAGCCTTGAACTGGTGATCCTCCTGGGTCAGCCTCCTGATTATAGGCACATATCACTATGTGGAACATAGTGTGGAATAATGTGGAACAGTGAAAAGGACTGTGTCATTCACGTTATTGAAAACCACTAGAGAAGTGTAGATTCCAAGAAGAAGCAAAGGAAAATGTTTGCAGGTTTTCCATGAGGAGAGTGACAGAGGAGCTTTTGGTGGTCCTTGCTAAGCGATGACGTGAGAGTGAAGAGAGCTTTGGAGTAACTTCCTTTAAAAAGTCACTCAGGAGACTTCTGACAGTCATCCCAAACGGTGCTAAGAAAAGGACAAGAAGAGCTGTCCTGAAAGTCCCCACATGGATGAGACATGGTGAGTGATCTGGAATGGAGGAGAAGGCTGAGTCCAAGGCAAAGGACATACAATGTAAGTTATTGCTTTAATGTAATTGACTTAACGGATTGGAGTATTTGTCACAGCTGCAACAGCTTCCTGGACAAAGACCACCAGTTTCTTTGACATCTCCAGAACATAATGAATCAATCAATTTAATTTGATCAATTTAATTTGCAATCGATCAATTTAATTTGCAAGGTAAAATGTTACTAACTGTAATCCACTAAGGAATTTCTTTCTTCATTAATCAAAAATCCCTAAAGCCCTTTTCCACATGTTTTGAGACTTTTTTCAAGGCCATAGTGAGGATTAACACTGTTTTGGGCATAAAGCAGCATAACAGCTACCAGAGAAACAGATTCATCCTAATTAATTAATTAGAAAATATTTTCTAAAAAAGGAAAATATTTATATGTTTGTCTCCTTGCATGAAAACTGTCAACTAATTACCCAAACCAAACATTAAATCACCATTGCTTGGACTTGCTGTGGCTTTATCCTTAGTCAGTTTAGCCACTGCACACTTGTTGGACGAGAGCACCTTCAATTTGTACATGTTTCCTGCTTGCCACTGTGAAGGACTTGGGCAGCAAAACTCAGAGCACCTCGGAGTGTTTACTCGGTTTTCACCTGTAACATTGTGTTCAGACAATGTCTTTGTGTATTTGGATGTCTTGGAAACCATAGGCTCTGCGGGGCAGGGCTCTCTGTTACCTTTATTCTGTGTCCTCTGTCCTGTGCTCCTCCAGCTGTGCTGGCAGGCTGATGTCCACGCTATGTAATGACAGTATAAAGGTACAGGGTGTCCAAAAGAAAACGTACAGGGAGGACAGGAGCTTCGCATGAGCAATAGACCAAGGGTCATCGGCATGGAAACTGTACTACCTTAGGTAAACATACATAAAATAGATGAGTGGATGACATTATGCTGCTTTATTTTTCTGCTAGTTTTAGAATCTTTGATTATAAGCACAGCAATTCAAGAGGCCAAGGTCATCGCCCTTCCTAAACTGAACTAAAACCACTGGACCCCAGTTGGGTTACAGTATTGTTTGCTAAGCTCAGCACAGGTCTACCACTGGACAATAATTAAAGTTTATTAATTAAATCAGTTAAAATTAAGCTCCAAATATGTGGGGGTCCGAATAGAAAACAATTTATCACTATTTTATATTTTAATACTTTTTACAATTTTTTTTTTTTTTGTTACTATGAAATGGAAGCATAGTTTCTTTTCAGTAAACATTTATAATTAGGGGCCGGAGGTTTAGCTCAGTGGGGTTAAGTGCCTGCTTGGCAAACGCGAGGTCGTGAGTTCAATCCCCGGTAACCCCCCCCAAAAAACATTTATAATTAGAACAAAAAATAAACTGAAAACAATAATTGTATTTTCTCATGAAAGATCATAAAAAGATACGTACAGACATGGTCTCATGCTCAAGTTAAATTACATAGGAACAATGAATACTTTCAGGTAAATTTTGAGAAATTATATATTTCAAATAAGACATATATGAGAGCTATTTCAAAATACAGCAAAATGAAATACAAAATAAAGTGGAAAGAATGTGACTATTGCAATGCTTCCTTCAATTTTCTTTTTTATACATAGATAGCATGCACAGGAAGAGTAATTTCACCATCATCTCTCTCAGTCACTCTGCCCTCAATTTCTGGTGGCTGGAGATAGCCAATGTTAGCTTTTCTGGTATGACTTTTCAGAAATTTGTACATGTGCACAAGCACGACATCTTCCCAAAACAGGTGTTTCTGAATTAGAAGTTTAAGAAATCACTTCTCAGTCTGTTGATTTAAGATTCATGTGGGATTTTAAAGGAGGAAACAAAGGAAAGATCTGATTGATTTTTTAAAAAGTCATCCCAATTGTTCAGTTTTTGAAAATCAAAATATTCACTTTTGTTAGACGTGATGTCACACGCCTGTAATCTCAGCTACTAAGGCGGGACAATGGCAAATTCTGGGTCAGGCTAGGCCATTTGGTGAGACACTGCCTCAAAGTAAACAAATAAAAAACAACTAAAGTAGTAGAGCATTTGCCTGGCATGGGTGAGGTTCTCGGTTCAATCTCCAGATTCCCCAGTGCCACAAAAATAAGATGTGGGGAGGGGGGCACTCACTTTTGTGATTCTAGTGCTAAGTTTTGGTGTGACACCACCCTCATAGTGTATGCCTACTTTTTTTATGGTAAATACAGACGCCGTAATCTGGTTTCCCACTATAGAAACATTGAATCATAAAGCAGTGAACTACCTGAGACTCAGGCATCGGCTTTCAAGGCTGTCCTTGGCTATTATGGATTTTTGTCCTGCCCACATAGCTTCTTCAGAACCTAAGTCCAAATGCAGCTTCACCTTAGCTATACTCTTTCCTTGTTTTCTTTCTTTCTACGTTCCCTTCTTTTTCCTGTCCTTTATTTTGTTTGTTGTTTTGAGGCAGATCTAGCTAAATCACTAAATTCCCTGAGTTGTGCTTGAATTTGGTGTCCTCCTGTCTCAGCCTCCTAGAATATTCAGGGATTATAGGCATCTACCACTGCATTTGACAAGCTATGCTCTCTTAGGCAACAGGGACACTGTCCTCATTTCCTTGTCACTAAATCTCTTTCCCACATCTGGGGAATACCTGAATGTTTCTCATAGTTTCCAATTACATTCCTATGACTCACTCTGCCTGTAAACTATCCTGTCCTTTCTGATTGCATGGATTTGGACAGGAATGGAGAATTGGAGAGAAATGTCAGAGGGATGAGAGCTTGAGGTCGAAAGGCCACTAACTCTTTGCTTTTAGGAGTCAGGTTGGCAAATCCCATTAGAGTAAGATGATCAGAGATGTGGGCCCTGTATTTTACTTTAACGAGACTAAAAATAAAACAGTAATGAAAGTAAAAAAGTAAAACCACTGTATGGCCAGGTAAAATTCATCTGTAGCCAGGAATATCTGCATATTTTGTATTCTAATCTCATATGTAATTATTCAACGAGTTGCCTCTCTTTTCTTCTTTTATTCATTAGAATCAACTTCCTTTATTCATTAGAATCAACAAAAAGCAGCAAACATTATCGGTTGAAACCTCTTTTCCCCACTATGAAGTAGAGGGATGAATGGGCTTCTAAAAGGTACAATAATTTAGAACTGAATGACACTAAGTGCAGCTCCGCAAGGTGGAACTGTCTTCAGCTGCTAAAGGCATTCACACACTTGGTGGGCCCCGGATTTCATCAGAATTCCACAATCAGGTTTGGACAAGAAGCCAGTAGGCTCTCAGCACCTAAATGAGGAGCATTGGGGAGCCCCTCTTATGCAGATTGTTCACTCCCTGGCAGGGAAAGCGTACACACAGAGTGGTGGTGTGAGTAATCTGAAGAATTAGCTTTTTGTACAAAGACAAAGAATTGACTAGGCCAAGGTGTCCTGAGTTACAGTGGCTGGGAAGTCAAGGAAGGGTAAATTGAGGAGGAAGCATGGAAAATTAGGAAAATTCCTGGCTTTTGAAATCCTTCCCTCTTCTTAATCTCTCTCCAAATGGAACTAAAAGCACTTCTTTTGCAGAGCTCTGAGGTAACTATCGTGTATGAGGAATGCAGGGAATGTTTGGCAATATTTAACAAGTTAGGTAAATAACGGCGCTTCTGGCACTTGCCCAGAGGCCCTTTCAGTGGTGCATCTTGGGTTCTTTCTTTCCTTTCTTTCCTTTCTTTCTTTCTTTCTTTCTTTCTTTCTTTCTTTCTTTCTTTCTTTCTTTCTTTCTTTCTTCTTTCTTTCTTTCTTTCTTCTCTTTTTCATTTTTGAGACAGAGTCTCACTATATAGTCTAGGCTGGTCTCGAACTTGCAGTGATCCTTCTGACTAGGCTTCCCGAGCCCTAGGTTTACAGGCGTGTGTCACCACAGCCGATCTGTAGTGGGACATTTTGAAAAACACTGAGAATGGTCGGCCTAGGGCAGCCGAGGCCGTGGGGTGCAGCCTAGCTTCCCTCAGTAGATCACGAATGGTAAGATAGAACATTGAATAATTCTACATCCTGTGCATTTGGAGTCTTTTAAGACTCAGGCTTATAGGAGCCCTTTAAGACTTTATTTTTTAAATAAAGTAAATTTTATTTTATTTTATTTTATTTTATTTTATTTTATTTTATTTTATTTTATTTTATTTTATTTTATTTTATTTTATTTTATGACACAAGGTCTTGCTATGTTGTTCAGGCTGGCCTTTAGCTCACTATAAAGCCCAGGATGGCCTTGAGTTTGTACCGCCCTCCAGCCTCTGTCTCCTAAATGCTGGGATTATGTACATGGGCCACTACACCCAGCTCTCTTTAAAAACCTTTTTTATAAGATTATCTTTTGAGTTTTCTTTTGAACCAGCTCTGTAACTTCTCCCATTTAAAAGCAGGAAGTTTTTTTCAAGAAATTAAATCCCAGAGAACAAGAAAGTTGTTGTCTATCAAGCTAATCCTTAATTTGAGGAAATTATGTTTACAAATACATAATTTAATCCCAGCATGGTGGTTTACGCCTGTAATCCCAGTATTTGGGAGGCTGAGGCAGGAGGATTGTTTTGAGTTTGAGGCCAGCCTGGGCCCAGGCCAGCCTGAACTATGTAGAGAGACCCTGTCTCAAAAAGACAAATATGTAATTCAAAATATAAAAATTTGCGTAAAAATATTAAATCAGGCATGATGGTTCATGCCTATAATCTCAGCACTCAGAAAGCTGAGGCAGAAAGATTGTTGCAAGTTCTAGAACAGCCTGGGCTAGCTATAAAGTGAACTCAAGGCCAGCCTGAACTGCATGGTGAGACCCCATCTCAAAAAAAAAAAAGACAAAAACAACATATATATATATATATATATATATATATATATATATATATATAATTCAAATAAAATCCAAATCATTATCTCACTATTAGTCAAGCTTTATTTAAATGAAAATCCACGCATTGAAGAGAGTGAGATAGGGATGTGGAGAAATGAATTCAATAAGATTTTAGTGAAATCAGCCACACTAAGGACCATAAAAAGAAATAAGAGCTGTAAACTGCACAAAAGAGAAAACAAAATTGTCACTGGTGGTGTGTATTGTGCGATTATACACAAACACTGAGAGAATCAACAGTCAAGTAAAAAGACCTAATTAATTGAGAAGTTCAGCAAGACAACCTCACGTCTATCTTCAAAAATCAATAACATTCTATCAGCAGTCACAGAAGACATAGCAAGAAAAAAATACGTGTATAGTTATACCGAAAATTGTAAAGTAGCGAAGAAGTGAGGTAACACAGACCATGCATTCTGTACAGAAAAAAAAATCAATTCCATTTGAAGAATTAACTTTATAAAATACTTAAAGGATGTGATACTGTTACAGGCAGCTGAGCCAGTTAGAACTATTAGAGGCAGTCAGACAGGGCTAGGCCCTTGAGGAAGCTGGCACAGAGGACCATATGTCTGATGACCTTAGAGGAGACCCACACCTCTTGCTGTGGGCCAGATCTCAAAACAGAAGACCCACACCTCTTGCTGCGGGCCATATCTCAAGACAAATGCAAGCACACCCTTAAGTATAATCCTTAGGGATTAAGTCTGGATCATTTTATGCCCATTTTGGAAATTCCCATTTTCCCCACCTTTGAGCCATCTAGTCTCACGATTTTGCCCTATAAAAGTCCCTGGAAAATACAGTCTTTGGCAACCCACTTGGGATCCCTTCTGTCTCTCTCAAGACAGAAGCTTTCTCTCAGTAAAAATCCTGTGTTGTTCCTAAAATTCATTCTTTGATTTTAGAGAACACGAACTCGCAGACATAGTAGGTCGGGAGTTTCATTCTCCTATATCAATATCATAACTTTATAAAGATGTTGACTTTTCTAAACTTTACCTGTTAGTTTCAATAAACTTCCAGTGGAAATCCTAGAATGATTCTTTTGGGGGGATTGTCAAATGTATGTGAAAGAGCAAGATACACTGATATTTACTTAGAATTTATCAGAAAAGATTGACTATCTTAAAAAAAGACAATAAAGAGGGGGAGCCAGATCTATTAGACCTATTACAGAGATAGCTAAAAGTGTTTACACAACATGCAGTAGCTATAGAAAATTCAAGGGGACAGCAGCAGAAGAGATGATGTATAGAACAGGAGACTGTACCAACAGCAGTCAATGGGAAAGCTGGATTATCTCAGCAGTTGATCTTAGAAAAATAAGAAAATTAAGTTGAATCCTTCATATGACATTCAAAAACAAACACCAGATGATTGAATACTTAAAATAAAAGAGAAAATTGTGAAGATAATAGAAGGAAATGTCTGAGAATATCAAGTCATAGAATCAGATAATTAATAAGCAGGTAGACAACAGGTCCATCAAATTGACAAGAGCTGGCAGGCACCTTCTGGGTTGAGAGAGAGTCAAGGCTGGAGCATTAAATATGTTGTAGGTAGCTCAGTTAGTTAGAAATATTATAGGCAGTCAGACACGGCTGGGCCCTCGCAGCAGCCAATGCAGAAGACCAGGTATCTTGCAACCTTGGAGACAGACATCTAGGCTGTGGGCCAGATCTCAAGATAAAAGACTAAATAAATGCAACCACACCCTAAGTATAAACATCAGGGATTGATATTCTAAATAGGTATTGATCACTTTGAGGAAGTCAGAAGGAGCCACTAACCCAACCCTTACCGGCGGTGACCCTATTCTATATTCATGTCCGCTTCCTACATCACTGGCTTCCCCATTGGATCCCGATTTAATCGGTTTTATCTGAGCAATTACACTCGTAATCTTAGTGGTTGACCATAGTCCTGTTCCACCTCATGCCCCCGTCCTGAAGTTCCCATCTTTCCCCACCTTGGGCCCCCTCACCTTGTGGTTTTGCTCTGTAAAAATCCCTAGAGAAGGCAGGGTCCTCGGCAATCCACTCAGGACCCCTCCTGTCTCTCTTTCTCTCAGTAAATATTCTGCTCGTGACCTCCATTATCCCTAAAATTTATTCTTTGATTTTAGAGAACACCAACTCCTGCTGAACACCTGGTAGGTGGGGAGTTTCTTCCCCCTCTGTCAAATGGACATGAAATAGGCTTTCAAGAAGTAACGGCCAGAATGAGTGTGCTATCTCATGGCAACGCAATTTATTTTCTTAGCAAACAAGAGAGGTAAACAAAAGGGAGTTTTTATTCCCGTTTTACATATGATAATACTGATGTTCTGAAAAGTTTTAACAACCAGACACCCATGGAGAGGGTGGAAGGACATAATTAAAACCCCCTGTTTCTGACAGGACAGTCTTGTCTGTTGGCTGGGCCTCCTTGGAATCTCATGGTTTTTATTTACACAGAAGTGACCGAAGGACCAGCCACCAGGAAGATGTAGTTCGGCTATTTTATTCTCCTTTTCTTAGAGATTGCCTTTTTATGAGGCAGAATCTTGAAACTAGAGAAGAGCACCAAAGGTCGCCAGTTGATAACTTTGGGATTTGTAGATCAAATGTGAATGGGCCAATTAAAAGTGAATGGTGCTATTAAATTTTGTTAGAATTTTCCTAAGAAGCGATTTCTTATGTTTAATGGTGTCTAAGGTCTGTATTTAAAGGATAGTTGTCTACATTTTATAGCCTTCACGCAGATGGTGTGACAATCAAATGAAGAAAGGAATTTTTACATGCAAAGAATTACTGTTGAGTTAACAGCAGGAGTTTGCGAAATAATATTAACACCAGTCTGCAGCGCCGCCCAGTGGACACAAGGTGTATGACACGGGGATTTCTTGTTTTCCGGTGTAAGTATTACCTGTATTATCATGGGTCTGTTATTCAGGCCTTTAATCCACATTTCATGTATGTCTTTTAGCATTTTATTCATGAAATTGTTTGTATAAAGTTTTTTCAATGATTTTGATTAATGAATCATGACCTCAAAAAAGAATTCACACTGTGTTGCTGTCCTTGTCCAAATTTCAGCCTAGGTATTTTACCTTATAGACCAGCTATTGTTTAACACAGGAGACAAGAGCAGGTCACGCTAGAGAGCAAATTGACCTTCTTGATTTCCTCATAAGTTTTACTTAAAACTGAAATCTATACCTGAAACTTTCATATGCGTATTATTGTTTCCATAGAAATCTGTTTTTCTGGTTTTTTCAGTGTGGGTCACCATGCAGGGTTACAATGACAAGCACAAAAGGATGCGGTCCCCGCCTTCATGGAGTCTGAGTAATGTGCATAGCCAAGTGACTACATAATGTCAGTGTCTCAGCTCAGGAAAGAACAATATTTAATTTTGGCGAAGCAGCAAGAGTCTAACTTGTGCTCATGTATATCTGGGGGTTTGGCAGCAGGGAGCTTAAACAGGGACGTTTAAAAAGTAAAGCTCTTCCTGGCTGGCTAGCGCGAGGTCGTAAGTTCGATCCCTGGTACCAAAAAAAAAAAAAAGTAAAGCTCTTTTGTTTCAATTTGACAGTTGCTACAAAGATACGTGTCCTCTGTGTTATTGTTTAATCCTGTGAACTACTGGGCTTTGGAATCAGAAACACCAAGATTTGAATCCTGGGGTCATTTACTGTTCTTAGGACTTTCAGCGAATGATACATCTCCCCCATATCTACTTTTTATTTTCAGTATCTTGAAGAAGAAAAGCCATGATCATCGTAGTGTGGCATATATATGAAGTGGTTAGTAAATATTTTATATATCTGATCCAATGCCATATGATTTTTTTTGCATATGATTTTTTTAATGTGATACTCATACTGTACTGAAATGGTACTTAAAGTTTAAAACAAGAAAAACACATTAAAGTAGATCCAAAATAAGGAAAAGTTTGTAAGGCATAGCATAACATTATTATGTTTGAATACAAAAAGCAAGATATTCACATTTTAAAGATATTCCAAGATCATATCTAATATCACTGAATCACCCCAAGAGCTAGGCTAAGGCTAGGCTAATGCCAGTGTTACAAATCCAACCAGTTGGAAGGAAGAAGAAAGCTTATTGGTATCTCAGGTCCTGTGTTTACTTAATAGGAAAAATGGAAGTAGACTCATGACTTTTAACTCTCTGGACTATGTCTCTTTAGACACCATTGAAAAGAATGGCTGCTTCTAACATTTGAACAGTATCAAAGGAATACTCTCATCGGTTTTTCTGGAAGTCTTACCATGTGCACAGTCTTTCAGTGAATTCCCATGTCATATATATGAGCAGAGGAAATACATCAAATCTTGTTTCAGTTAGAGTCTTCTGTCTCTTAAGCACATACACATTTATACACATGAACCGGGAAGGGAGAGAGCTATTCAGGAGCTAATACTGGCCTGGGATGGAGCTATGCGCTTGCAATCCCGGCTACTTTAGAGAGACTGAGGTATGAGGATCGGAAATTGGAGGCCAGTCTAGGGAATTCAGGGAAACTCTGTTATGAAATGAAATGAAATACAAGAAGAAGGAAGCCCTCCCTCCCTGTGAATCAGTGCCATGCATGGACCACTGAGACGACAGCCAGACCCCAGCCCCTTCCAGTGCACAGGCTGGAAAGCAAGAAGAGCCACCCTCCCCCACTCCGCCCCCGGCCCTGCCCCACCCCCCAAAGCAGCTAGCTGATCCGGAGAAGCGCAGGCTGTGATGATAGTTATTGAGGTGAAATGCAATCTAATGCTCAGAGTGCATGGCATTTCACTGACTTTGCAGGTCTAGGGCCAGTGGTCTGATCATCTATTCAGAGAATAATGGTATGCAGTGTGGCATCTATGGGGCATCTCCTTCTGAAGGCGGTAGCCATTGTTAATTCTCTATCATCTTGTTTTGAAGTCCGGTCTAATTTTCATTGTTTTGTTGGGATGGGTTTTATTCTGGTTTTTTTTTTGTTTGATTTTGTTATATCTGATAGCATGGGCAGCTATTTCAAAGATAATGAGATATATTATGGTTGCCATTTTGGATTTACGATTGTCATGTTTTAAAGTCCTTTATTGCATTCACTGTTTTCTTTTTTGGGGTTTTTTTTTTTTTTTTTTTTTTTTTTTTTTTTTTTTTTTTTTTTTTTTTTTTTTTTTTTTTTTTTTTTTTTTTTTTGGTTCTATTCTCTTCTCCTTTCTTTGCTTTTTACTATGTCAAAAGACATCTGCAGCTATTTTGAACAATGGTAACCACTGTTGATTTCATATTGTTTTGAAGTCTTGTGTCACAGTTTTGCTTTGGTTGACTTTACATACGCATTAGGCATTGCAGATAAAGGAAGTCACTTGATCAGGTAGGCACCAAAGTTCCAGAGTTCCAGAAAGGCCACTGCAGGTAACAAGAACGAAGTACCTTCTCCGTGGAGCTGGTGAGGGACAGAGACAGAATTCTAGTCAGGTTTGGCTGAGCTTCTCTTTCCATCACTTTGCAGCCGGAAGGAAATGTACCTGCTGCTCTCTGACCTGACCATAAGTCACTCTTCATGATCTACGGTCAGAGGCACAGAATATACCTTTCTTCTCTCTAGCACCGGAAAAGCAAAGGTTGCTAATGTCCATGCTTTTGTTTCCACGGATTCAGACTGTAACTGGAATCAAAACAGGTCTGCTAATTTAAGGGCACATTGTTTTATACAGTCTGCTTTGGAGAAATAGGTGGGTTACCAAGCTTTCACTGACGTTTCTTTATTCTGGCCTTCTTTTTGTCATTTTTCTCTCTGCATCAGGGTTTCTGAGAAGGGCTCACTGGCCGTTTCCTCCTTGGTTCTTGTTCTCACTGGGGTTCTTTGTTATTTATTTATTTAATGTCTTTTGAGACAGGGTCCCACTATGTAGTTCAGACTGGTCTTGAGCTCACTTTGTAGCTCAGGCTGGTCTCAAACTTGCAACGATCTTCCTGCCTCAGCCTCTGGAGTGCTGGGATTACATACTCGGCTTTGTTCTCACTGTTTAAAAGGATTTGGGGGGGGGATTAAAAAGGGCCGGGGATTTAGCTCAATGGTGTAAATGCCTGTCTGGCAAGTGTGAGGTCATGAGTTCAATCCTTGGTACCAATAAACAAACAAATAAATAAAAGGATTGAAATGGAAAGGAATGAAAATGGCATTTTCAGGAATGAAAATGGAAAGAAATGCTAATCTGAGCAGGAGGTGGTGTCACTAGATCTTAATTTTCCAGATGATTTTGTGGCTGGCTTGGCACTCCTGGGTGACATTAGTAGGCAGAAAGCGAGAACTGAGGTCTGGTGTCCCAGGGAGACACAGGCACGGGAGGAGGAAGGGTGCACAGCCCCGTTCACACTCAGGCACACGTGAGTTCTCACGGTAATGAGGACTGTGAGAAGGGGCCACAGCAAGGCCTTCACACCTTGGGTTCCACGTTCATGCGCAACCACAGATCAGAATGTTTGGGGGGAAATCTGCACGTGTATGAGCATCATGTACAGATATTTTTCCTTGCTGTTCCCAAAGCAAACCAGTACAACTACTAACATAGCATTTACATGGGATGAAGGGTTATAGATAATCTAGAGATGATCTAAGTATATGGGAGGATGTGCATAAATTATATAAAAGCACTATGGCATTTTATATAAAGGGTTTGGGCATCCCTGGATTTTTTTTTTTTTTTTTTTGTACCGGGGATCGAACTCACGACCTCACGCTTGCCAGGCAGGCGCTTAAGCCACTGAGCTAAATCCCCGGCCATCCCTGGATTTTTGTAGTTGTGGGGGGTCCTGGAACCAGTCTCCTGGCTGAACTTTGCCTTGTTTCTGTGCCTGGTCCTCCTGTGACTCCTGGTTCCATGTATCTTTTAAGGTTGAAAGTCCTGTGAAATGACCTCAAAGACTGTCAGTTCCCAAAAGCGGCAGGTGAGAGCAAGGGGCTGTATCGGGGACCTGATCAAGATCCCCCGTATGAGGGGGTGTGGTGAAAGGGTGAAATAAGAAACAGACAAATTTAGTAGTGCATGATGGGGTCAGGAAGGTCAATGCCTCAGGACGGGCAAAGACCCAGATGCTCCAAACCAGCCTCAATTTATTCAGTGTGTACAATGTGCTGGGTGGACACAGTGATCGCAGGAGTTAGTGGAAGATTCAGAGGTTGATAACTTGGCAGGCAGTGGATAATCTTGGGTTGTGTCAGGAGGGTAGAGATGCTCTTGTGCTAAGAAGGATCTTGCTCTGGAGTGCTCTTTTCATCTTAGTAGTTTTAGTTTTGTCTTAGTGGATGGGAGATGATGGGCCATCCCAAGGGTTAATGAGAAGTCTCAAAAGGGTGATACCATAATCCCAAGCCTCTGTTTATCCCTTAGGGAAGAACATGAAATTAGCCATTGTGAATTTGTGGTCTCCAAAAGGGCTGGGCTCCGGAAGACCTCTCTCCTTGCTTTGGTATAAGAAGCAGGAGCAAACTTAGGACATCCATGCTGGTTAGGACCCTGCCAGGGTCAGGGTCCTAACCGGAACTGCAGCCAAAATAGATCATAGATTCCCATGACCCAGTTATACTGATCCAGCTCTCTCTCAACTGTGCCAGTGATTTCCCATCTGCTGTTTCTCCTTCCTGAAAGCCTGCCTCACCTACTCTTCATGGTGAAGACGTCTCCCTTTTCCTTTATGTAGCTGCACTATAAATTATTCTTTCTCTCCAACATGCTTATTTTTTTATCACAGCATGTCCTGAAATTAAATAATTATTGTTTCTTTTTGAATATAAGAACAGAGACTTTATCTATTTGTTCTCTGTTAATCCCTTGCAACTATGTGTTTGGTCTATGGTAAATGTTTGTTGAATGAGTGAATGACTAACTGATTTGATTTTTAGACATTTTAAGGAATATCCCTGCTCTGGAAAAGCAGAGATGATAATTCTTGGATCTATGTCAATCAATTTTTTAAAACAAAAAACATCAACAGCCTAACATTAGAATGGGAGGTTAAATAAATAATTGTAGTATGACATACAACAGAGTCAGAATTCAAAAAATCAAATGGATGAAAACTGGTGATAAAGTTTCAGATAAAAGTATGAAAAACTGAATTTCCAACTTTAAAATTGAAAAAAAGTTGGGCTTAAAGGTGCATGTAAAAATTAGGTCATTTAATTGAGTGCAGTTTCAATGGGAGCCACGTGTAAATGAAGTTTCCAAAGATCAAATGTGCTCTTAGGAAGATTAATAGTATTGACATGACCCAAAGAAAAACCGTTTCACATGGTACTGATGAGGAAATGCCTGGAAAACAGGATTTGATTTCTGGGAGGCTATAAAAAAAAATTGAGATTAACATGAGCAGGATGAAAAAAAAAAAAAGATGAGCAGGATGAGAAAGACTCAGAAACCAAGTTCCATAATTAAAAAAAGGTTGTCTGTCTACCCTGGAGAAAGGGAGTTAATGGGGTGGAATTTAGCTAGAGAGAGAGGTGAGAAAGACAGATACAAAGCCTGCTGGTTGCCTACAATCTTGTGAGAAAGAGGGATTAACATTTTCTTGGGATGCTGGATTGCAGAGTAGTACTACATGTGAGAAAATTAAAGAAATGCAACCCAGGTGTGATGGTCCATCCCTGCAGGCCCAGTTATGCCTCAAAAGGCTGAGGCAGGAGGATGGCAAATTTCAAGTCAGCCTGGGCAGTTTAGCAAGACCTTATCTGAAGATGAAAATGAATTGGGGTTAGTATTTCAGTTGTAGGGCACTCTATGGTGCGATCCCTAGTACTGCAAAACAAAAGCAACAAAACATCTGAACAAATAACCCCCCAATTTTTTTAAAAAATAAAATTTAATAACGCAGATTTCTGAGGAAAATTTAAAGAGAAGATCTGTAGCACTTCCCAGGGTCCAGTGGGGTGAGCATTAGAGAGCTGGCATGAGCACGTGATGGCCTCATAACTAATTTTGGGGCCAGGATATACTGATATTCTTGCATCGAGTGGGACCTAGCAGATAACTCCTACACTTTTTCCTGCTCTGAATATTTTATGTTTCTAAGGGGTTGTTAGGAATAAAATAAAACCATTTGGAAGGGTATAAAAGCTCTCTACAGACATAACCTATTATTTTTATCTGCAATTCCAACTTTATTGCCTCTACTTTGTTACTTAAACAAAGGTTTCCTTATAGTTCTTTGAAATAGTCCAGGAATACATACCAAATGGAATTATAGCAAGAAAATGGATAAACTATTCCCTTGACTATTTTAAGTGATCATAATACAGAACTACCACGTCTATACTTCACTCGCTTGGAAAGGCTGCTGCCAGGAGACCCCGGGAGCCAAATTCCACTTTCCTAGAGCTGGAACTGATTATCTCAGTCACTGATGTCTCACAGAAGAGTTCTTAGGGAAGTTGGGATTAAAGAAGTTCTCTGGGAAAGGTCCAGAAGCTTTCATTCTAAACCAACTTTAAAGTGACTGCCAGTCCAAGCTGGGGCCCCTCCTGGAAACAGATATCCCTTTGGCCTTCCTCACTACATTCCCCCAAGCCCACCCATGCTCACAAGGGTGAAAGTGTGTGCTCCACTTAATGGAAGAATCTTCCAACAATGTGGATTGGGTGTTGGTAAACCCCACAACGTATTCCAAGGTGTGGCTTAAATTAAAATCCTTTCCTGCAAGCGATCATTGGAATAAACACGGTGGATTCTCATTTGTTAGAGGGATAATAAGGAAGGCATTGAGGACTTCTGACCTATTTGGAGCACCCAGGACCCTAGTGCTACTAATACTACTAGTAGTGTCTTAATCAAGTTATAGGGCTTACTACTATTGCCTAAATCAAGTTACAGTTACTAAAAGCCAGGATCTGCGTGTCATGAAATCAGCCACTGTGGATGCAAATCCACAGTGCTGCGGTGAGGCACACACTCAGTTCAGGGGAAGCTAAACTCTCTGCTCCACAGCACTGAAGGCATGCTAAGCCCAACGCATTCTTTCTGGAAATAGTTGCTGCTAGCCCTTGCACTTGCCTAAACCCACCAACCAGCTACCTGCCAAGTTCTAGATAGAGAAATGCAAACGGACTGTTGGTAACCCTTTGCTGATAAGAACAAACTCTGAAATCTGCACCCCGGAGCTACTTTTTCAGGAGGAAACTCCCAGAAGTCTGATCCTTGAGGGGCAGGGCAAGTAGTTCCTCTGTAGGTTCCAGACCTGCTGAAGAGGTCAGTGTTGTCCTCGAGCTTAGCTTTTCTAAGAACTACTGTGGACAGACTACCTCTGCTCATCCTGTTTCTCCTCAGAGTTTATCAGGAGATTTGCCACGTCCAGCTGCCTATAATTTTTGCCAACTCCTTAACTTTTCGTCCTTTAAATCAGTCTTAATTTAAGGCATTTAATTACCTGGACTGAAGTATGATATATTCTTTCAAGTCAGCCTTCAACTCTATTATGGACATATTGTCAATTGTTTAATGTTGTTTTTCATTTCTGAAGCTGGGTAGAAGTTTGAATTTGAATTTTAGAAATGAAAATGTAAACAACCTATGAAGTTGTGTTATTACCATTGAATTTAGTACAAAATTTGAGGTCAAGTAACCAATAAAAATATTATTAGTTTAACTATTTCAAAGAACACTCATTTCTACTCCATTATCCCAATGAGAAATGCAGAGCCATTTCCTAATTTTTTACATTAAGTACAAGAGTTCTGAGCACTATGTCACTATGTCAGTATGTCAGTAACTGGTTTACATTTATTGGTGCTACTATCATTTCTATTTCACAGCTGAGAAACGTGAGAAGCTACATGCCTTAGAGTAAAGAGCAAATCGTCTCCCAGGCCAGGATTTGAGGCCATTGCAGTTGGGTGCTGGAATGTGTTCACCAAGAGGCATAGTCCTCTTTCTCTAGCTGTAGGTGAACTCCAGCCATAGGTGCAGAACCTTCCCAAGGCCAGCTGACAAGCACATCCTACAAACAAGACAAGGCCTTCATAACTACAGTGTGCTGCTGTTCAGAACTATTTCCTCAGTGTAAGGAGTGGAGAACACAACCTGTTTGCTTTCTTCCAAGGCTCACTCAGCACAGCCATCCCTGGACAAAGCTTTTATAAGTACAATGACTCAAGTTGTGATGCAGTAACAGAAAGAAGAACAAACGAAAGAAAGAAAGAAGATGAAAGAAGGAAGGAAGGGAAAGAAGGAAAGAAGGAGGGAGAGAGGGAAGGAAGGAAGAAAAAAAGGAAAGAAGGAAGGAAAGGGAATAAACAACAAATGTCTACTTTTCACTCCACCTGATAGATGATTCACTGTTTTACTATTTATTACTATTTTAAGTCTCAGATGCCTTAGTTACTTTTCTTGTTGCTGAGACAAAATATTTGACACCCAAATTAAAGGATGAAAGAATTATTTTGGCTCACAGTTTGTAGAGGTTTCTGTTTATAGGCTGGCTCCTAGGCAGGGTGGCACGGCAGAGAGGCATCATGAAGGAGAAACAGTTCATGGTGGACAGAAGGCAAAACAGAGAAGTAGCAAAGAAACAGTAAGTGACAAGCAACCACCACAGCCTCTTTCTTTCCCTTATATTCTATATTTACACCTGGGGAGGGCCTTCCCATTACCTATTCTCAGGACCAGGCCAAACCCATCAGTGGACTAATTTAGGAACCACACACCCGTGATCCCAGCATTCCATGAGTAATTTCAGCAGCATGTACTCTAGATCCAGCCACCTCTGAACAGCTCCACTATGACCTCTGAACAGCCCAACTATGACCTCTGAACAATCCCACCTATGACCTCATGAGACTCTTGGGGGACATCTAGACATAGGCCATAACAGATATTCACAAACTGTACAAGCACAATATTTTATCTTAAACTTTCTAACAGATAAAAACAGCAAGGTGAGTGTCTTTCCTAGGGGCACATAATTAGGCAGTGAAAAAGCCTAGAAATTTCCTAGGAATTTCTTCTTCCTTCCCTTTTTATTTTATTTCATTTTGGTTTTTTGGTATTGGGGATTGAACTCAGGACCTCACACTTGCCAGTCAGACGCTATGCCAAGGAGCTAAATCCCTGTTCCCCCTAGTCCCTTTATTAAATATGATATTTCAGTGCCTACGGCATAGACTTCATTCATCATCAATTTGTATTTGTTACTTTTGAATAGAAATCTGTTTACTTGAAGGTTATTCAATCTTACAAAATTGACATGTAGTATTTTTGGTTTTCTGTTTGAAATGTTGTTTTCATACTAATGGTTGATCATAGTCTGGCCTTGGCAAAGCAAGTTTCATAGCCTGGTAAAGTAAGGGAAAGAGAAATTGTCCCATTGTTGCTGTTGTGAAGTAGAATGAAGTGAGGAGAGGAAAACTGGAGAAACTTTGCAGAGTGGGAAACCCAAAACAACTCAGGTCCTGAGCGAGATTTCATGAAACATTTAAGAATAATTGACATGTTACTCCAGCACTTCCAAATGCTGTACTTTCACGTACATTTTCTGTGATCAAAGCCACCTTCTTATATAAATATAGCCCACCATCAAAACCAGGAAGCTGACACCAACAAAACATTGTTGTGTAATCCTCGGACCTCAGTCAAATTTGGTCATTTATCCCCTAATCCTTTATAGCAAAAAAGATCTAATTCACAATTAAGTCTTACATTTTGTCGTTGTGTCTTTTTAGTATCACTCAACTTGGAACTATTCCTCAGACTTCCCCTGCATCCATGTCTTTGCTATAGTAGGTGGCAGACCAGCTGTTATGTTACATGTCCTTGAATGCATCTCTTTGTCAGATTATATCTCGTTAGCAGAATTATTACAGAAACGATCCTATGACTCATTACATTTTGTTAGATGTCACACATTTCAAATTGTTCTGTTACTAGTGATGTTAACTTTGATTGTTTGCTAAGGTGGGTCTGTTATGGTTCACAATATAAAGTTATGTCCTACAACTGGAAGAAAAGATTTGAGACTATATAAATATCCAATTCATCCGCTAACTTTCAAAATTTTCAATTTTTCACTTATTTTAGCATCTACTCATTATTTTATTTTAATAGGTTATAATCTGCTATATAGTCTGATACTCAAATTGTTCAAAATTTGGTATACATAGAGCCCCAACCTAATTTCTATGTATTTTGACATGTGCCCACGTTCTTTGAGTATTTCTTCACATTCTGACACCCTCCCTGCAAAGCATGTAGATCTAGACTTGGATTTTGCCATTTCTCCAGGGATCCCTGGTTCTTTTTTGTGGCATGTAATATCTAGACTTCAAGAATGAGTGTTGAGTGTGCTCATTGACTGGCTAGGTTCTGTTGTGTCACTATTCAAACAATGACTCTCAACTTTCTACTTTAGAAAAAATGAATTAATATGTACCCTAATTCCCATTCAATCTTTTCTCTCTGTGCATGATTATAGCACCTTGCTCCAACATTGAACAACCAGTTGTTTTAATCCTTATTTATTTATTTGGCCAGGTGCCTGGGGTGTAACCTATGTCCTGTTGTTCTTCACCCCCTTCTCTACTTGGGTGCCCAGCTCACTTTCCTGAGGTTCAGGTGCTTTTCCCACAGGGACACCTTTCTAATCTCACACAGGCTCCAGTGCCCATACCAAGCTGCCACTCTCTCAGGTGACCACCTTGCTGGGCAAATCCTTCCTTATCTTTTAAATTCTCATGCACTAATAACCTTGAACCAGAGTGTTTAAATGGAGACAAAGAAGAAGAGTAGATGTGTCATTTTAAAAACAATGTTTGTATACCTATTTAGTTCTATTTTTGGTTATTCTTCTCCCTCTTTTTGTTGTGTGAAAATATAAACCACTTAGATTAGCTATAGCTGTAAAAAAATTGACATTTTTGATTAATATACATATGTAAATTAATGATTTCATTATTCTAGATTCAGGGACCTATCACAATAGTAGTAATACTAGTAGTTGCAGGCATCTCAAACAATCTTGAATGCAATCTTTTTGTATCACTGTGGGTTTTTAAAATCTTGTTTCCTAAGGTCTCTATCCTAAACATGTTAGTTTTCCCATGGAAGTAACTTTATCTCCCCTCACACTCCTTTGGTCATAGAATTTCTCAGATTACATTCCTTCCAAGTACTAGTTGCCACCTCCAGCTAGTTTTTTAGAACTCTGCTTTTGGGTCCCATTACACAAATATTCTCATGAAACCATCAATTTCACAAATAACAGTTACACCATTTATGAAGCGTCTGAAAAATGTAGGTTACTTAATTTCATGGGAAAATTAGTAATTCATTGTTTACAAGAGAGAGTGACAGTGTATGACATATTGGTTGCTCTTTTTGTTTTCTTTATAGAGAGGTTAAGTAGCTCAAGCCAGTACAAACACAAGATCCCCTGATGCAAAGACATCTGACTTGTCCAAGTTGTACATCACAGAGGATCATACCCAAAATAATGTCTTCATTATGTTCCAGTGAAAAGAAAAAAGAAATTCCAAGCAAGGATATAAAGTGATTTGAGCCTTGGCCAAAACCAAGAAGAGAAATTAGAATGGAATTATTACTACCACTCTCCAGTAACTGAATGTTTTGCCCAAAGGTTTTGGTATTCATTTGAGTCACTGTGCTGGTCATTTGTGATCTCTTACATTTGTGGGTCTGAGGGCCAGTTTCTGATGTAGCAAGAGAAATACCAGTATCTCTTCCATGTTGGAGATACTGTTCTCTGCTGGAAAACACCAAGTGAGGCAGAATCACAAATGTTTAAATATCATTTGTTGCTAAATTTTCTTCAAATGCAAAGTGCTGAGTAGAAGAGCGATGTGGGAGAAAATAACCGGAGCGTATAAGAGTTGAGGACAGTCTCCTGTGAACATGAAGAGTGAGAGAGAATGTCAACACTCCTTTGGTGAACTGGTTCTAGGAGATGGAGGCATAATCCTGGGCAGGGTGAATATGGATGTGTCAGATGGTCTGGGAGAACTGAAAAGCACTGGACAAGAGAAGACTTTTAACTGAATCTTGTACTTTGGAAATATTTGTCTAGATCAACAGTAAATTTTTATAAGTGACAGGTAACAATGTCTATTTTCATGTTTGGAGTGAAGAAAGAAGACTGAAAGAAGAGAGGCACTATGAGACCATGGCATAATAACGGAAATGCCTCTGTGAGATGGGGAAAATAACCTATCCTCAGGGAAGGCTGAGGGTAATTTTGTGGCATTATGTGGAGACAGCCATGGGGCCTTGAGCTAAAATCACTATGCTTACTTTGAATTGGTCTCTTTACCCCAGAGAGAGCTCAATTAAATCCAGTTATTTTAACCCTGCTTGAGGGCCAGTTCCCTGTGGGATGGCTTAAATGGCCACTTAATGTTTTCAAGGTGTCTTTTTATAAGAGACTAGTATATTTTCATTTTCTCCCTGTATTTGCTTCTTGGGGAATTTTTCTTTTTCTCTGACAAGTATGTAGTATTTCTACAGTAACAAAGTAGGTGACAATTTTCCCATGAGGTGATTTAATTGTTCTAAGAGGATTTAGCTCCCTGTGTTTTTAGGAGTCTATATACCTCATGTAAATCCTCTTAGCTTTCCCTTTTAGACTGTGGCTGCTGTTGTATCAGCCAGGAAAGAATGTGGCCTCTGTCTGCAGGAAAGGAGCAGCAAGACTTAAATCAAAACTTCTGTTACTAAAAGGGCTCCTAAAATGGTACCGACCTACTGTGGAACATTGTCAGTCCTCAGTGAAGATTTTTAGTTTATTTATTGGGGATACTATCTTTAAATTAGACCTAAGGTACATGTCTAGTTACTTCTCATTAGTCACTGAGACAAAATACCTGATGCCCAAAGTTGGGAAAGGAAAGGTTTATTTCTTACAGTTTTTTGGAGGTTTCAGTACATACTCAGTTGGCTCCAAGGCAGGGTGGCATGGCGGCTGCAAACAGCAAGGCAGAAACCAGCAAAAAAGAGAGACACACCTTCTTCCTGCCATTACATCACATCCTGGCTCCACCCCAGTGTAGCACTGACACCATCAATCCAAGCGCTAGACAATGAACCAGTCACAAATGTACAGTGCAAATACATGAGGCCTGGGGGCCACCTCCATAAACCATGACAGTACAGTTAGGACATGCCCCCACTGTCTCTTGATAGATAGATACATATATAGATAGATGACTAGCTAGACTTTATAGCTAGTCTCTGGCTTTATGTACAAGATTGTTTTCAAAAACCTGAAACTGTTTTGTCTTTGCACCTTGGCTTCAGACACAAATGAAAAAAAGAATTAAAGAACTCAGATTTTTTTCATTTGTGAATGAGATGACATAGATCAAGGACTACCTTCTCAAAAGATTCACAGCTTTCAGCATGTTGAATGATGTTTTTTATCTTTTTCAAATGTGTTGTTTACTTGTAAACTATTCCTATCCCTTTTTGTTTATAAGCAGATTCTCTGTTTTTCATTTTCCAATTAATTTATAAAATAATAAGGTCTGAAGCAATAAACTGGTTTAGAAATTCCACCCATTTTGCTGCCCACACAGATTGCAAGGGATCCAGCTCTACCAGTTGTCCGGCAGGTGGCAACCCCAATTCAGCAGATCAAAATGCTGCTCAACTGAATCTAAAAAGGTCTAAAGTCAGCATTATCATGAATGCACTGAGAGAGATCTGAGTACTATATCTATAGAAAAAGTGTCAGCATGGTCGCACAGCAGGCACAAGGGTAAGAAAACACATGTTTCTTATCTATTATGTACTAGACATTACCACAGTGTTAAGACTTTTCCAACTCACAAAAACATTAAGGGATATGTTTTCTCCATTTTAAAGATTAAAAAAAATTGAAACTCAAAGATATTAAGAAACTTGCCCAAGGTCACAAAACTAATAAACACATGGCTGACCCGAGACTGCAACTAAGATGTATTTAGGCTTAAGGTGTGTTTCAAATGGTCAAAACCTGAAAGCTTTAACTCTAAAATCAGAAACAAGACAAGTTTGTCCACTATCAGTAGTCTTATTCAGTACAGTTCTGGAAACATTAGCCAGAGTAATTAGACAAGAGAAAGAAACAAAGGAGTAAGTACAGAAAAGGAAGAAGTTAAATTATCATTGCTTTCAGATGACATGTAAAAGATCCTAAAGACTCCACCAAAAGACTTTGAGATTTAATAGTCAGGGCCGGGGATTTAGCTCAGTGGCTTAAGCGCCTGCCTGGCAAGCGTGAGGTTGTGAGTTCGATCCCCGGTACAAAAAAAAAAGAAAAAAAAAAAAAAGAGATTTAATAGTCAAATTTGATAGCATAGCTTAATACAAAGTCAGTATTCAAAAATCAAGAGCATTCCTATACACAAATAACAAGCTCACTGAGAGAGAAATTAGTGAAAACACAACTCACAATAACATTGAAAATAATGAAACACTTAGGAATCAATCTATCAAAGGAAGTAAAAGATCTCTACATTGAAAACTACAGTACTCTGAAAAAGGAAATCAAAGAGGATATCAGAAAAGTGGAAAGATATCCCTTGTTCTTGGGTAGGAAGAACAAATATAGTGAAAATGGCCATACTTCCAAAATTGTTATGCAGATTTAATGCAATTGTGAACAAAATACCAGTAGCATACTACACAGAACTAGGGAAAACAATCCTAAAATTCATTTGAAATCAGAAGAGACCCAGAATAGTAAAAACAAGTCTGAGCAACAAAGGCAAGGCAGTTTTTATAATCTCTGACTTGAAATTACACTACAAAGCTACTGTGATTAAAAAAAAATAGCATGGTAATGACAACAAAAACCAAAAACCCAACAGACTCAAGGATTAACAGAACAGATTAGAAGATGTAGAAACAACTCTAGACATACTAAGCCATCTTATCTTTGATGAAGGGGGTAAACACTTTCACTGGAAGAAAGACAGCAGCTTTCATAAATTGCGTTAGAAAAACTGGCTTTCCACATACCAAAGATTAAAAGTAGACCCATGTCTATCATCATGCACTAAACTAAAATCAAAATGGGTCAAAGATCTAAATACTACAACATAAACACTAAATCAGCTGGAATAGGTGGAACTCTTGAAGGCAAAGATTTTATGAACAATATACCAATCGTGTAGGAATATTACAAAGAATCAACAACTGGATCTCATCATATTAAAAAGCTTTTGCACAGCAAAAGAATCCACAAAAGAGTGAAGACAATTCACAGAGTGAGAAAAAAGTTTTGCCAGCTTGTTCTGGCAAAACAAGTTTGCCAGTCCTTGTTCCTCAAAGGACTAATATCCAGAATATATAAATAACTGAAAAATCAGACACTTCCCCAAATGTAAACACTCAATCCAAAAATGAGCATCTGAGATGAATAGACACTTCTCAAATGAAGAGATACAAACAGCAAATAAATTTCTGAAAAAATGCTCAGCATCACTGGTCTTTTGAGAAATGCAAATTAAAACAACACTGAGATTCCATCTTGTTCCAGAAATGAGTGGCCATTGTCAAGAAGTCAACCAATAATAAATGCTGACTAGGCTGTGGGCAAAAAGGAACCCTTATCCCACATAAGTAGGAGTGTAGATTGGTACAACCACTGTAGAAATAAGTGCAGAGATTCCTCAGAAAACTAACCCTACACGTTCCATTTGACCCAGATGTTCCCCTTCTTATCTTCCTGAAAGAGTCAAAACCGTCATACCACAGTGACATACACACATCCATATTTATAGTAGTACAATTGGTAATAACCAAATCTTAGAAACAGCCCAAATGCCCATCAATGGATGAATGGATAAAGAAGATGTTTTTCTTTTTTGTGCAATAGATTACCACTCTGCCATAAAGAAGGGCAAACTTGAAATATTTCAAGGTAAATTGATAGACCTTGATACACAAATTGGACATACATATTTAAATATCACATTGTTTCTCTAGTGTGAGAAACTGAAAGGGTAAATAAGGACCAGAATATATAACAGATATTGGCAAGTAGAAAGAAAAGATTCAAATGGGAAGGAGAACTAAGGAAGAGAGATGAGGGAATGAAGGAAGGGAAAAGATTTTTTTTTAAAAAAGAAAATAGAAGAAGAATGGAAACAAATCTTTGTAAATAAGGAGGGAAAGCGGGGTTGAAGGAGGGGAAGGGATTATGGGAACAAAAGAAGAATCAAGTTATATTATATACAGATACAAATTCCTTATGATGAATATGACCTTTATGTATACCTGAAGTGTATCAACAAAATTCATTTTTAAAAATTCATGGAAGAAAAATAAAAGCTGTGTTCCTGTCAAACAGAAAAAAGTACTCTAAAACAACTCTTTTCTCTTTAAAAAACACTCTTACTAAAGAATTTACTGCTAAAGCAGTTTATAATAGTAATAATAATAATTTAAATTTATTTTACTGTTTATAATAGAAATAATAATATTATTATTAATTGGAGCACTCTCACTGAGTAATTTAAATTAGACCAATCTCTTTATAGATTTAAAAAAAAACCCTCTGGAATCTAAATGCAGGCATAAGTTATTGGAAGATGCAAAGGAACTTATAGCCATCAAAGCCTTTGTGATATATTTTTGAGCTCATTGGTTTCAAATCTAATGTCTTTTAATAAGTTACCAGACACTATAGCAATGTAAAGTACATATAAAAAAGAAAAACCAAGGAGGGGATGAAGCATTTGCCAGAAAGACAAGTTTTAAAGAATTGTAAATTAAGAAACACCAAGTAAGCCATTGCATTGCTTAAAGGCAATTGTGAGGGTAAAGAATATCGTAGCCAGCTCTGCACATATCAGTACATGGAATTAGGGTCAGGTTTAGCCAAAATGGAGACAAACACTCTTCTTTAAAGGAAAGCATCCTGGTGGTCCTCCACAAGAGTGAACTTTTTAGAGCTTTCAATGATACAAACAGCCTGCTATGGCATGCATGCCATAGGTTTGCCATGACTATCTTAGGACATTGACCAGATGAAGGTAAGCTTTTTGCCAGAATGTAACATGCATGTCCTTTAGTCCACTTTACAGTAGAGCCATAATTTCCATCTGAAACCTGATAAACTGGTCTTTATTGTCTAATTTCCTATCTACACTATCTTATTATGAGCTCTGACCAGATTAGCCCATCAAGCTCTTCTTATAGAATTCTAAGACTTCTCTAGTATGTATCTCCAAGTTTTCTAAAAGTACCTTAACCGTATGATCAGTTACAGTCACAGCTATGACCCTACTCCTGGTACTAGTTTTCTGTGTTAGCCAGGTTTCCTGTAATGGTTGATTCATTGTATTGACTTGGGCAGTTCAGAACTTTAAGTGACTCAACAGGGAATCAGGATCCTCACTTTGTAAACATCCTGAGCCTGTGCAAGAAGAGGGCTATGGGATTATGTGAGTGCTGCACCCGCCCCAGGGGGTAGCCTGCTTGCAATATAAGGGAAGAAAAGAGGCTTGTTCCCCTCTTTTTGCTCTGGTTGCTTTCACTGTCTTCCGCCACCACAAACAGTTGCCTGTCTGCCATACCACCCTGCCTTGGAACCAGCTGATTATGGACTGAAACCTCTACAAACTGTGAGCTAAATAAACCTTTCCTCCTTTAACATTGTGTGTTGGGTATTTTGTCCCAGCAACAAGATAAAAATAATTAAGACAGATGGTCTCACAAGCCATTTCTTCAAGCTGGGAGCTTATTTTAAAACTTTCCAATTTTCAGGCATGCCAGTGCTTTAGAAGATAAGATTCACAGACAGCATTTTAAACAGCAGTATTAGCTATATTTATTATGAACTGATATTGCTTTAAGCTTCTTGAAAGAATTCTAGAGGATGCTGATCAACACTAAATAAATAAACAAATAAAAATTTTATTGTTTATTTAAAGAGTAATAAAGCTAAGAAATTAATGTAACTTGAAAAGAAACAATTTTTTATTTAGAGTGATTGTTTAAAACAAAAAACTGTGAATTTTATGACTTTATATGTAAATCAGTTTTGGAGTTTATATTTTATTTATATATTTATTTATTGAGATAGGATCTTACTGTGTAGTTCAGGCTTGCTTTGAACTCACTGTGTAGCCAAGGCTGGCCTCAAACCTGAGGTGAATCTTTCTGCCTCAGCTTTCTGAATGCTGAGATTACAGACACATGCCACCTCGATAGCCCTATAAATCAGTTCTGAGCAATCTTGAACATCCTGGAGATGATGATTGATAAAATGATGGGAACCACACCCTTTTATAATCTGATGAAGGGGAATTCTAAAATACCCTCACAAATATCTTTCCCATTGACTTTTGTAAAATGATAGCCATTAATCTTGTCTATAAAATAGTTCACCAAAAATATATGTTAAAACACACAATTTATCTGTGAAAGATAATACTTATCAAAATTTATAGAGAATTACTCTATTATTATTAGTTACAAACACCTGAATAAATAGGTCGAAGGATGGGTAAACTTTGATACATCTTGGATCTGGAGAGTAGAGTCATAGCAAAAACCATGGAGTAATCAGGTATCATTAGGATTGTCTGTAGCAACATAGGAAAAAATACAGGTACCAAGGGTAAACAAGTGGAATGGCCACACACTATTCACAGTTGATGAGGTTCAGTAACACAAATAACATCATTCTCTTTAAAAATTGAATTATAACCCATTTAAGTATTTCTTTTTTTACTTATTTTATTTTTTCAAATTTTGCATAAATGGTTCACATAAAAACTGAACTTTTTGTGAGATACCATGTGATGTTTTAATGCATATGTACATTATATAGTGTTTAAATCAAGGTTAACATGTCTATCTCCTCAAATATACATTTATAATTATCTATTTTGAGTACACTGACACTGAATGAATATATTCTTCTTATAAAAATTCAAACAGTCTAAGTTAATCTAAAGTGATTCTCAACCATTATTTATAACCCTCAAACCTTATCAGAGATAACTGACTATTAATTTGGTGCTTATCATTAAAGTGCATAACACATTTACATTATGCCACCTACAGTTATATATGAAATTCTGTGCATGTGTAGATATGCAGAATGTTTCACATAGACGTTATGCATTCTCTTCTCTAACTCATATTTTCATGTTAAATGAAAATATTTCTCAGTATCTCTCAGTGATTCTTCCATAAAAGATTTTTAATATAACCCTTTTGATAGTTTCTTCATTATATAGATACAGTCTTTGTTAGATTTTTAACCTTTATCATTGGGTAGTTAAACCATCTAAATTTTAGGCTATTACAACCAATGCTGCCATCAACAAAATTAAATAAGATGTCTTATGCAGTTATACAAATATGTCTCTAAAAGAATCACCAAGAATTTAAATTTCTGGGTCATAAACTGTGAGTTCTAAAATTTAAGCTTGTACTCTATAAGTTATAGAAATTTTGCTATCATTAATAGTGTATTAGAAAGTCTCTTTACTCAAATACTTCCTAGTAGTATTATAAAATTTCAATATTTTTTCAAGATAGGTGAAGAACAAAGGTATTTCATTGAAGTTTGTGTTTTGACATTACTTGATAAGTGGTGAGATTCTCTTTCTATAGGGCTATGGATTATTTGTGTTAGCCTTTAATTGTGTGTTATTATTTTTTTCTCATATATGAATTTTGAGTTCTTTGTAAATGTTAATATTGATCCATCAGTTGTTATAAATGTTGTAAATATTTCCTTTTAGTCTAATGGTGGTCTTGTATCTTTATTTGCAAGGATGTCTGTTCTGTAGAAGTTTAAAATTTGATTAAGGATGAACTTATTTTTCTTTATAGCTTTTGCATTTTATATTTTAGAAGCTCTTCCTTTGACTAAGTTCTATTCATTTTTTTTTTCAATATTCTTGTACTTGAAAGTTTTGTTAACGGTGTGATATTGAGACCTATTTGTTTTCCCAAATGGATTACTGCATGTCTGATTTGAACAACTTGTTTAATTTCATTTTACTTCATTTTTCTCAGAAGAAAAGACAGACAAGCTGAGATTGTAATTTTCAGTTAAATTCTGCTTGTGTCTGTGATTTAGTATAATTTTTTCTTTTTATAATTTTTTATTTTATTAGTGCGTATTTGCAATTCCTGCACCTGGCAATCACCTTGGGGAATCCTCCTTTTTTGTTCCACTATCAGATCAATAAATCCCAGAGAAGTGCTGAGGCTGGTTTAGTTTGGACCACATGCCTACTTGGGTGGCCATGATTAATGAATGCCTGAATCACTTAGATTGGGGTCTGGGAGAGGTCCTCAAAAGAAGCTCTACAAAGGAACAGGCAGTGCTCTTACCAAAGTCCAAGAGGAAGCAAATGGGTGGATGAAAGTAGTAGATACTCACCACTGCTCTAACCTGTCCTTTTATCCTGCTGCACTTTCCTTCTGATCTTTTAGTTGTTTTTATATAGAAGATGATAATCATCGTCACTGCTAATGCAGAGCACTTCTTTTAACTGTGTTAAGTACTTTTCATGAGCTCTTTTAAAAAATATCTCTTTGATGGAAGAAAACTTCATCAAGGATGTTGAGCCCATTTTGGAGATGAGAGAGAAACTTGGTTTCTAATGCTTTAAAGTCAATCATCCTTTTTTCTAGTTAAAATAAATGTACCATTCTAATAAGCACAAGAGATGCTTATCAAAAGACCTCAAGGGCACAAGACCACTGTTTGAAGTTTTAAATGAGGAAAACAAACTAACAAGGGTAAACAATTCATTTTATTATGCTGTAGACCTATATTATTGGTTGTAAACAAATGTACTGGCACTCAGTAAAAAATTTGGCAAAATAATGTTTACAAACACTATGCAATGACACACAACCAAGAACTTAATGACACAATTGTCAGAATGCCAGGGCTTGAACTCTGGTTTCGTCTCTGCATCAGTAAAGTTTTGATTACTATACTTAACCTCACTCCATCCCCTTTTTGGTGAAATGGAGGTATTGACAGTTCCTATGTCACACAGGTGTTGCAAATCTCAAATGAGGCAACATATGGGGAAATACCTGGGCTGCCATCTGAAGCCCTAGGAAGCACTTTACAAATGGCAGCCATCCCTGTGATCATCATTATCATCTGTGAGCACAGCAAGGATTATGCTTGGAAAAAAATCAGAAGGGACTACCTGAAGTGCTACACCTAGAAGTAGGAAAAAGAAAAGTTCAGAAATTTGCAATAAAATAAAGTACTGTTTAAAACTGAAAGTATCAGTTTAATAAGGCAAGCTTTAATGCAATAATTTTTACAGACTTTAAATTGCATGAATTATTATTTTTATTTTATTTTTTTAAATGATTTTATTTAAAGAGAAACAAAGCAAAACAAAACAGAATAAAGGGTAGCAACTATACAGTATTCCAAGGAAAAAAGGAAAAGAATAACAACAAAAAAAAAAACCTAAGAAATTATTGCTTGACAAATTACATACTGACTTCTTGGAAATAGTTGTTCAATTTACAAAGTTAAAACATGTAAAGTAGACATTCAAACAGTGAGACTGTTAACAGTTTTGCTCCACAATCTGACAAAAACAGCAATATTGTCATCCATCTTACCCACTCAAATATACATGCAATTATATCAAAAGGGTAGAATTAAACACCACAAAACAGAGCAAAGTGGATCACAAGAAAGCAATGTAAGAGACAAAAATTTCAAAACTAGACAATCAGAGATATTCACTCTCTATCATATTGACTCTTGTTTTCTTCCAAATAGTTGTCCATATTGTCACATCCAGGGAATTCACATGAAACAACCTAGTATGGAATTGATCGGAGCAGGATGAGGAGGGCATTTCAGGTCTTCAAGACCAGACATTAGGGAAGCCAAGAATGGCTGTCATAGTGTCTCTCATTCTCCTCAAAACAGCTGTCCATACCTTAATGTGTGTTGAACTTAAACAAGGCAAAGCAAGCTAAGATCACTTTGAACAAAAACTGATAGTTTTGCTGGACTTCACATCTATTTTATTTTAAAGAGAATAAAACAAAACAGAACAGAACAATGCAAGCAACACAGCACTTCACAACCAGACAACTGGACATCAGCAGTAGCTACCATAATGTCTCTTATCTTTGAAATAGTTGAGTGTAACCTTCACACACAATAATATCAAACATAACAATATAATATAAAATCATTCAAAAGAATGAAAGCATTTCAGGACTTTAAAACCAAATAACAGGAAATGAACAGTGGTTACTATAATATCTCATTTTCCTCAAAAAATTTGTCTATACCATCACATACAATAAAATAAAATAAACCACAACAGGGTAAAACCAATCAAAACAGAAGAATAAAAGCATGGTAGGACTTAAAAACAAGATGATAGTAAATCAGCAATGGCTACCATAATGTCTTGTTTTCTTCAAAATAGCTATTCATACCATCACACATAATAAAATCAAACAAAACACAATAAAACCAACCAAACAAATGAATGAAAGCATTATAAGACTTCAAAGCAATATAATAGGAAACCATGATTACCATAATATATCCCATTATATTCAAAATGGCTGCCCCTACCATCTGATAGCATAAAATCTTACAAAACAAGACAGAGCAAAGCCAAACCTAACAAAATTATGTAGACAATATTGTCTTTTCAAGGTAAGACAATAAGAAATAGACAGTCGTTTCCTCCTTTCCCTCCCAGGTATTTCCTCCCCTTTGGTCTTACATTAACTATTTTGCTTTTGGATGCCATTAACTCCTGTTTCTTATGCTAGAGTTCACACATTTGAGTTCAGACTGTTTTGGTCATGAACATGATCTCCAGCTGCATCCATTTACCTACAGGAGCCTTGAGATTCTTCTTCTTCTTCTTCTTCTTCTTCTTCTTCTTCTTCTTCTTCTTCTTCTTCTTCTTCTTCTTCTTCTTCTTTTTTGCGGTACCAGGGATCAAACTCACGACATCACAGCTGCAAAACAGGTGCTTATGCCACTGAGCTAAATCCCCAGCCCGAGATTATTCTTCTTTATAGCTGGGTAGCTCTCCACTACATGGAAATACCATATCTTTCTTATCCATTCTTTTGGTTGACAGGCAAGTTACTCTTGCTTTATTTGTGTGTGTGTGTGTGTGGGGGGTCTCCTGTCACATGAAACAATTTTTCCCCTTCATTCAATTGCCAGCCTTGTTTGGTGATCCTTCTCTGCTGCTGTTCCTGGAACCATGGTCATCTTTATCTCTCTCTAGAATATCCTTTAGCACTCTCTGTAGGGTTGGTTTGGTAGTCATTAATTCCTTCAGTTGTTCTTTATCATGGAAGTATCTTATTTTTCCATCAATTTTGAAAGATAGTTCTGCAGGGTAGATCAGTTTGAGTTGGAAGTTGTTTTCTTTCAGGGTTTGAAACACTTCACTCCAAACTCTTCTTGTCTTGATGGTTTGTGTTAATAAGTCTGCTGTGATTCTGACTGGCTTTCCTTTATAGATGATCTGTCTCTTTTCTCTAACAGCTTTTAATATTCTATTCTTGTGCTGAATTACTGGGATATTGATTATTATATGTCTCAGTGTAAATTTACTTTGGTTATGGCTAGCTGGTGTCCTGTTTGCCTCACTTATCTGCATGCCAGATCCATTTCCCATGTTTGGGAAGTTTTCTTCTATTACTTCTATGACTATCCTTTAAATTTCATTTGTGTTGACCCCTGCTTCTTCACCTACACCTATCATTCTTAAGTTATGCTTCTTTGCATCATCTTGCAGCCTTTGAGTTGTTATTTCCTGATTCTGTGTTATTTTTAAGAGATCTTTCCTTTCATGATCATTAGCTGCAATCCTATATTCAAGATTTGTAAGTCTATCTTCAGTCTCTTTCAAGTGGTTTTGCCAGCTTTTGATTGAATTTTTAATTTCCTGCATCTCTCTTTGAATCTATTTCATGCATTGTAATTCCTTTCTACATTCATTCAAGGTTTCCATCATTTTCCTATGCTCCTCTTTTTTGTCTATGTCTTCTTTAGACCTGCTGAACAATTCTTTCAGTATGTTTGTGATTTCTTCTTTTACCTGAGTCAGTATTTCTGACTTGACTGCTTTTACAATCTCATGAAGTTGTTTCCTTACTTCAGTTGCTATCCTTTCAGAGATTTCAGGTGTGTGTTCTATTTTCTTCCATGACTGTATCTCCCAGACTTATTCTGTGTGGGCTAGAGGTCTCAGTTTGCCTTTTGCTCCTTCCTCTTGACATTCTCTTGGGTTCCTCCCAACAAGCTGGTTGTGAGGCCCCAGGCACTTCCTGTGTTGGCTGCCCCTAGGCAGTGTAGGGGGATGAGACAGGCACCTGGGTTCCTCTAATTCCAGATTTACAGGGAGGTAGCAGGGTGTGGAGCAGGCTTCTCCAGACCTATGCAGCTATACTGTGGCTTCCCTGATGATCAGGGGTGCATGGAGGTGGGGCTGCTTCTCTCAGCCTGTGTGTCTGCATTGGGACTCCCATGATGGTGGCAGACACATAGGAGTGTGTTTGTCTGATTCTGTTAGTGGATGATGGCTGTCTGAGGGAACCTAGTGCCTCAAATGCTGGCCTACAGAGGCACAGGGCTTACCTGGCTGGGTGTCCCTGCTCCTGCTGGCTGCTTGCAGGAAGGAGTCTTCTGGTAGCAGCTCCCTGAGGGTGAAGGTGGATCTGCTGGTTCTCTCTGCCCATGCTGGTCACCTGCAGGATGTGGCCTTTTGGTGGCAGTGCACAGCAAGCAGAGTTGGATCTGTCTGTCTCCCTTAACCGGCACTGGGTACACAGAAGAAAGGAAATTACATGAATTAAATTTGGTGACATCTTCTGGGAGAATAGTAGATTATTCAAATCACATCCTAAGAACCTATAATGATTCATTCAATTCAGTGGTTTTTGTTTTGGATTTAGTATCAGATTCTAAGAGATGTGGGAAGGAAAAGTCAATTTTGCCTACTCTGCTCTCACAACCCAGATAACTGACATCAGATGTGTGTAGTGTTTTCTTCCATATACCATGCAGCCAATTCTACAGCAAATGCCAGCTGTATGTTCTATAATTCAGTTCTGTTCTGACACTATCTACCTAATGTCAGATTCTATATATTGATGGCTCAGTCTCCCAAGACTCCCTCATTTTATTTTATCTTATTTTTTTTATTTTAAAGATAGTAAAATACAGCAAAACAAGACAGAACAAAGCCAATCAAGACAATGCAGCCAATTGCTACAGAACTTCAGAGCAGGATACTGGGAAAACTCTAATAGCTGCCATAGTATATCTTGTTATCTTCGCAATAGTTGCCCCTTGCATCAGGTATAGCAAAATCAAACCAAAAACAAATACTATAAAACCAATCAAAACAGAATATTGAATAGAACAAAACAATTAATCAGAAAAAAGCAAAACAGTGAAAGCAGTATTGGACTTCAAAGACAAGATAGAAGTAAATTCCCCATATTTGCTATATTACATACTGTCATCCTCCCAAGAGATGCTCAGACTGCTGGCCTTAGGTCAGCATAATCATCCAAACAACATAAGCATTTAGTTACTTTATGTACCTTAGTTGCTATCAACCCAGGCTACCCTCAGAACCATTGGTTGCTAATGGGGACGGGGGGGGGGGGATGTTTGATTTTCCGCCCGTGCTTTGCGCCTGTAAGCTCACTGGAGATGCTGACTTTTCTCTCCACGGTGTGTATGCGGCTCACACTGCTTACCAGAAAGGCTAGCTGGTTGCTTTCTTGGTTGGTCCCCTAAGTCCCAGCAGAGAGGATACTTGGGAGATGCTGCCTTTTCTCTCACTCCTCCATTTTAGATGCCAGACTGAATGCCAGACTGTAGTCTGTGCATCTGACAAAATGGACTATGAGTCCAAGTTTCCATAACTTCATTCTTGTGTTTAATTAATTTGCCAGTGTGGCTCACAGAACCCTGGGGTACATTTTTACCTACAATTACCCATTCATTATAAAGAATGATACAAAGTATGCAGGTAAACAGCCAGATGAAAGAGGTACAGAGAGCAAGGTATGGGAAAAATGTGAAGCTTCCATGCCCTTTCTGGCCTGCTTTCCTGGATTCTGTGTATGTTCAGCCAGACAGAAAGCCAGTCTTTTTTGAGGTTTTATGAAAATTTCATAACGTAGGTACAGCTGATGACATCATTGGTCACTGGTGATTAATTCAACCATCAGTCTCTTCCTCTTCCTTGGGCGTGGTGATACTTGAAAGTCCCAACCCTCTAATCATGCTTTGGTCTTTCTGGTGAGCAGCTTACATCCTAAAGCCATCCAAGGGTGTTTCCAACCATCATTTCATTAGCATCAAAATCTAAGTGATTTAGGAGCTGTGTGCCAGGAAATGAGAAGGAAAGCCAAGTATATATTCCACAACATCAAACACATGCTTTGCTAGATTCTGTGTACATGGTGACAATTCCTATTCTAAAATCCTGGATTCAGGATGTCAGCCAAAATCACCTGTGTTTGAAAAGAGGAAAAGTAGGTATTATCACTATAACTTGTCAATTCTATTCAGAAAATCAGATCTACATCAAGAAAAGCAATAGTCGTACATTACTGCTACATGAACAAATGCCAAAATGCAAGCTATCAACTGTATAGTATTAAGATACTTGGGAGACATGGGAAAAGACAATCAATGGAATATTTTCAAAGTCATTCAAAGAAGTGAGTCTGGAATTCCATTTAATGACAGAAGGAACTCTAAATATTTTTTGAGACATGATGATGGAACCAGTGTTCTAGTAAAGCTAACCTTTAGGCAACCTGTAGGACGGATTGGGGTTCGAGGGTACATTGAAGATTGATCTGGATGTCTACTGTTATGGACTGAATATTCATGCTCATATTAATTAATATGGCAGGGAATGGATCCCTCACAAATGGAACTAAAACATTATAAGAAGAGACCAGAAAGCTAGCATAATTTCTTTCCTCCCGGGTTAGGATATGAGAAATCAGCAGTCTGCAAACCTGGCAGAAGCCCTCATCACAACCTGCCCATACTGACACCATGATTCTAGACTCTGAGTCTCCAGAACTATGAGAAATAACCTCTATGGTTAATAAACTATCCAGCCTATGGCATTGTGTTGTAGCAGCCTGAGCTATCTAAAACAGCTCCCATACCACACATGCAGTTAAGAACTCAACCTGTAGAAGCCTGGATTGAAATAATCCAAAAATGTGGTGGCTCTGATTGGTTCAAAAGTCTGCTTAAATCCAAACCTTTCAATTTTTAAATTTAAAATTTTCATTCATAATTTTTCAAGAGATATTGTTCTCAAGATGCTTTTCTGTCTTATTTATAAGGGAAACATACTTTTAACTATCCTTGATTTGTTAAGTAGCAATACCTCAAGGCTTATAACTAAGTTGAGCATATAAACTATTGTCTAAATTGAAACAATTTTGAGGGTGAAAAGAGATGGGACCAATGTTAGAGTGGAGGGACTCCAGGAGTCCTTAGACCTATGGACAATCAGAATGTACGTTTATCCTGGTCATGATTAGAATTCCCCTGGGACTCCCTGGTGACATCTGCTGTAAAAGGCCCTGTGACCATCCACCCATCCCGCTTTTCCTTGGTTGGTCTCTCCTCAGTGCCATTTGGCTGGCATTCATCTAACTGCATTCCTCCATCTTTGAGGTCATGAAATAATACACAGCCTTTTGAGTTTAAGAAACAGCAAACTAACCACTTGGCCTTGCTCCCACTCTCAAATCTTCCTCGACTGTTCATTGTTCTGCTGCCTAAAGATTTTTAAACGGCCATTACCAAATGTAATAATGAATGTGAGAGTGGTTGGCACTGTAAAGTGTTACATAGATAAAGGCTCAGGGCTAAGGGACAGTGGGGAAAATCTGAGTCATCGAAATAGTTTCCTTGAGCTGCTGTTTGGGTGAAGCCTGCCAGTAAGATGACAGGAATGAGTGTTTTTGCATGACATGAGCTAAGTGGTTCTCTCTGGTGCTCCCAAGAGAGTGTGTCAATTCACCAGAGACATGGCTCATTCGGGGAATTTCAGCTCCTGGGGGTTTGTTGTCAGGTCAGTGTGTTCTCACCAAGGAGTGAGAGAGACAGGAAGCTTTTGAGAGGCCACACACACTCACGTACAAATTCTGGGACCCATTGCAGTTCAGAAGCTGTCCCTACGGAAACCAGCGTCAGCTGCTTCCAGCCCAGCATTTTGCTTCAGCATTTACTATTTTGGCTGCTTTTCTTGTTCTTTTAGCTAGCGATTTGTCTTGCAATCTCTCAGACACAACTATCTTTTTTACCAGTGAATTCTATGCCTCTTGGCTTTTGCTTACGGAAATTCTTTGGTGTTGCACAACTTCTGGGCCACTCAGTGTCCATTGCTGAAGGTTTCCTATCCAGGGACTCCAAAAGAAGTAAAGAAGCTGAATATGTCACCCTCTACTATAGAGCATTCCTGCCTGGCCAGGGGTCTGGTGCCAAGCGATTTTAGAACTTACTGGCTTTATGTCAGGTGGTGAGTCTTGACACAGGGACATTTCTAACTTAGTGCTGAGAACCTTCAGCTCCTTGCTTTAAGGATGCCCTTGTAGTAGAACTCTATCATTTTATATCACATTAATTCTTTTTCTAAAGAGCTGTTATATTACTTCATCTCATTTAGTCTACTCTTGTAAGGTTTTCATGTTTTAGGGTCTTAGCAATCACATACTCTTTATATAAGTTATAGCTCCTAAAATAATCAGCTGTGGCATCTTCGAATGCCATCACCCTTTCTTTATGAAACAATAATGATGATTATTTTAATGGACTGAGTTGTCACTACCACATATTTTATATCTATTTATCTTTTATTTGCCACAACCTAAATTCAAGGTAGGTATGCTTAACATCCTTTGCAGAGGAGGAAAATGAGTCACAAAGATATAAAATAACTGACTTGAGGTCATAAAATGAGGACTTCAACTCAATTCTTATTCCAAAGCAACTTTTTTTTTTATCACAATGACTGAAGTTTTATATTCTGACCCATCTTTTTTATCTTTACCTTTTTTTCTAATTTTCCTAAGGCCCTGTTTTTTTTTAAAAAATATAATAGTGTATTAGAATATTTTCAGTGCTGTAATTCTATGCAAAAATTCCTGGGACCTTGATTTTATTTTTTTCTTTGTTTTTATGAGAGAGGGTCTCTCTATGTAGCGCAGGCTGGCCTCAAATTCACTTATGTAGCCCAGGCTGGCCTCAAACTCACAGCTACCCTCCTAAGTGCTGGGATTACAAGCATGGGCCACTCTGCCCCGCTTTGATGCTATTTCACAGTGGTTAATAGTGTAATATGCTTTTTGCATTTCATTTTTTATTTCTCAACTAAAATTTTAGTGTAAAATACCTATTTATTATTAATTTTATCTTCTCTATCATATACTTTAGCCTATTCCCTTTTAACCCTATAGAAATAAGTAGGTGAATGCATCAAGTAAAACATCCTGTTTCAACTCTAATAGTAGGGTATATATAATTATTGCTAGGTATGAGTGTGACTAAGCCTTTCCTAGTACTGTGAGTGTCCATAAGATTACAAGTCCTTGGAATATGTGGACATTTTTCAAATTCTTGTCATTTTGGTTGTGTTAGTTAGCTACACTACCAGAGCTAATTCAAAAGTAGTAAAAGGAAGCTAACTCTCCAACACTAAATTATACAATCCTCATAAGAGATGCTGAGATAGAGTTAGGATAAGGAGAGTCTTAAGGTGAGTGGTGATCTCCCCAGTTGACATTTATTTATTGGCTATCATTCTTTCAAATATCATTAGACATCTAAAACTGGTTTAATTGTTGGGGGGGCAGCAGTAACAAAAGATAGTAAGATGGCCTTGAACCAGGGATTTAAAGAATATCCAAAGGCCCAGTCTGTCTAACACCAAACTCTGCCTTGAGTTATGTGGACACTGCCTTTTGGCAGAGTATTGTCATGTGTTATGGAGAGTCAGGCTTATTTCAATGTGCTGAGCCTTAAGTTCAGAGAAAGGAGAAAAATGCTGGCTCCCAAAATTCAAGCAAATGTCTGGTTGCGTGCAATTGGTCAGGATATCTTGCTAGTCAGTGACTAGAATCTCTTCGCTTACGTAGTTGGGATATTCCACTAGGCTGATGCTGATGCTTTTCTATGCCTCTCATTTTGTTGGCAAACTATTTAATAGAGGATCAATATGCAAAAGAAAACCAAGGACTTTTCAAAAGAACAAGAGGAATACTTTAGCACGCTCTCTCTCTTTCTCTCTCTCTCTCAGATTTTAAGTTAAGGTTATCTTACAGATTGGGCACATGGTCCTTGCACAGAAAGGTTATCAAAAACCCCACATGGGAATAATTCTTTTGGGGGAAAATATGACCTGTGTTTAACAGTAGGATGTGGAAACTTGTAATTAAGCTTTGACAGCTCCTCTGGATTTCCAGGAATTTTGGAGGACAATGGCAAAAAGTGGGTCATATCTTGGAACTGTAATGGGTTAGATTGTATCCTCTCTAGAATCATATGTTAAAGTCCTAATAATCTTATTTGGAATACTGTGATTGCAGATGTAATTAGCTGACATCATCCTGAGGCAGAATATGACTGGAGTCTTACAGAAGGCGTCACCAGAGATGAATACACACACAGGACTGCCGTGTGAAGGCACAAGCCAAGGAATCACCAGCCTGGCAGCAGATCCTTCTGGCCCTCAGCCAGACATGGCCCTGCCAACACTCACTTTCAGACTTCTGACCTCCACAGGGTTAACAGTAAATTTTTGTTTTTCTAAGCTGTCCAGTGGCTGATGCTTTGTTATAGCATCTTTTGTAGAGCTCAAAGTAGAGCCACAATTGTGACCTGTAAGAGAAAGATTTAGAATCAGTGGACTCCACTGCATTATGGGATAAATGGCCTGTGTTCTAATGCAGGATTGGCGCTCAACAGGGACGAATCAAAGGCACGGAATCAAAGGCACGGAAGCTGAGCAACCAGCTCCATCTGGTGTTGGAAAGATGTGTGGCTTCTTTTACAACTAAAAAAAACAGATGAGTATATGGACTATGTGGTCTCAGATTATTAACTGGCAAATTGCATATTCTTACTCATCAAATAATTTTTGAATACCTAACATGAACTAAACACTTCTCTGGGTTCTAAAAATATATCTTTGACCATCCGGTTTGCTCAACAGGCTCATGAAAAACTTAACCTTTGTGATAAAAATAGACAGACATTACACAAAGGCTTACTGACATGGGACAAGCACAGAACTTCCCAATGGTAAGACCCGTCCAGGATCCCCAGACAAGGAATATATATATTTGGAAAAACAAGTTACCAACTTTGGCAGACTGATTGCATTGGAATCCTTCTCCATGGTTGGAGCAGTAATTTGTTCTTACAGAACAGACCCTGATTGTAGATGGTTTTGTCTTCTGTGTGGGCTTGACTGTGTCTTCCCAAAAGTCATAAGTCAAAGCCCTAAAGCTGGTATCTCAGAATTTGATGATCACTGGACATAGTTCCTTAAAGAAGAGACTAAGTTAAAGTGGGGCTGCTGGTATAGGTCCTAATCCAACTAACTGGTTTCTTGATATGAAGAGGAAATTTGAATGTACAAAGAGATCAGGAATGTAGGAGCCCTAAGGAAGATCTATGTAAGGAAGCAGGGTGAAGATGACCACCTGCAAGCCAAGTAGAAAGGCTGCAGAAGAGACTGAAGCTTCCAGAATTTTTCTTGGTCTGCTAGCTTTGAGAACTGTGAGAAAATGAATTTTCATCACTTAAAAATACACATATATAGCTTTGAGACAGATGAGATTTCTTTTTTTTTTTTTTATAGATGAGACTTCTACTCTGCCAGAGCTTCTGAGATGGGACCCCACTTCTCCCAGAAAGCTGCAACAGGCCAATGTTATAGAAACCCTTCCTACATCATGTAGGTGATGTAGGGAATTATAGTACTCTAGCAAGCCTAATCAAATTTGGATTTGCTTTGATTTGTAGAAGGAAAATCATCGATGTTATCTATAATATTTTAATTTCTCATTTTTAGCAGTTTTCATTTCTGCTTTACACATACTTATATTACTATAATCAAGAAACATTTGTATTTTGATCTGATTATGCTGATTGATTGATTGATATGTTGTTCTAATTTGTCTGTGCTAGAAGTTTTCAGTAAAAGCAAAAATGTGGTCTTTAGAAAAATATAAAACGTCCTCAGGATTGTCACCTCCAGGCTGGGGCAGGAAGACAGAAAGCAAACCTCTGTGCTCATTCAAGATCTTCACAGATGAGGCTAACATTACTCCAATTAATCATTCACCTACAGCACACATCTGAACCTAGTCTGCGCAATGGCCTTCCTTAGAGAATATTTTAAAAAATAACTATTAATACCTGGCTCTGGTTCCTACCTTACTGTACTCCCACCCAAGATTCTGATTTAATTAGACTGAAGTGTGGCTTGAATGTGTCAGTTATAGAAGCTAAAGTTTTAAAAGCTCTCTAGTTAATTCTAATGTTCAAAAATATTTGAGAGCTGCTGTTCAGTGCTATAGAAATTCATTAAATATCTTTCAGTTGTGATTGATAAGATCATAAGTTGGCTTATTTAAAATTAATTTAAAAATAATGTACAGGGTATAGTAGTTCGAAGCCCATAAAGTTTCAGTGGTAGAGAGGTCATATAAAGGACTAATACAGTAGAATAGAGAGAATGAGGGAAAGAGAGATACAATTGAGAGTGCTGATGGTACCTGCAGAATGGCTTTCATGGAGCTTGGGGTAGAGCTCAGTGTGCAAGTGTTTGTCTAGCATGTGGAAGGCTGTGGGTTCAATCCCCAGCCACCAGGAGGAGCAAGTTGGACTATCTACTCAACTTGTTGATCAAAAAGTATTAAAATAATCTATGCATCTTAGTAAGGTAATGCCTTTCCAACTAACACACTTGAGTATTGGTTTTATTCTTTTCTAAAAAAAAATCATCAGAATTAGTACATAAGCTAAATTTGACATTCATTATAAAATTACAGACTATTTGTTCACTGTCCCAAAGTTTGCATGAGTGTCTGCCTGGCAAGTGCCAGGTTGTGAGTTCAATCCCTGGTACAAAAAAAATATAAAAATAAATTAAAAATAAATCTAAAAGTATTTCCATTATGAGTGATATGAATTGTGTTGTAGTAATTCATTATTAATAATCAACAAAATGAGAATTAGATGTAAATTAAAGATTATAATTTAATGATATACTAATTACATGACAGCCATTTTTTACTTGCTATAAAAATTTTACAGTTATAAAACAATTAAACACTTCTAAATTATTTGCAATTATTTAAAAATGAAAAATATTGAGAGGAAAACTAGAACTTGTTTAGTAGATACAGAATTTCAATTTTGCAAGACAAAAAAGTTATGGAAGTCTGCTATATAACAATGTGAATATACTTGACACTAACAAATTGGCCACTTAAGGTAAGAAATTTTATGTTTTGTACCACAATTTTAAAAAATTAAACATTGAAAATTGAAAAATGTAACAAAATCTAAGCTAAACCACTTGATTTTTGTATTAATTACCTTTCGATGTTGAAAGAAAAATCTAAAAAAATATGCATATACATATACACAGGATGTTATATAAAATTAGAAAACAAAAGAAAGCTGCTTAGATGAAAAATCTTTATCATTGAATACACTTTGGAGAGAAATAAAATTCAAGCATTCTCTACATACAACCTTCGATCCTCCCCTCTTAGGGCTAACATATTTGTTTAGTTTCCTTCTTATACTGAATCTGGGCTGATCCAAAACTGCTTTGATCAGTACAATGTGATATATAAATTCCAAAACTGGTATATAAAGGATCCACAGCAGCTTGTCCTTTCTCATGTTGGTTTGCTGCTTAGGGAAACCTGGGCACCATATTGTAAGGAAGCATGAGTATGGTAGCGAGAATTGCAAAGAAAGAATAGAGACACCCAGCTGACAACCCAGCTAAACTTCAAGCCAACGTCTTTACCAGTAGCCAGCCATGCACATGTGATGGTTTTGACCTTGCTCTCATCTCAGCACTTCAGCCGATTTTATGTGAATCAGAAAAAGCATCTGGTCATCACAGAATAGTAGGAAATAGTATATATTAAAAAATTTAAGCCATTAAAGTTGGAGATACAATATAATATACCAATAGATAATTGAAATAATTTGCACACTACTTCAAAACTTAGCAATTTAAAACAGAAAATTACCACTCACAATTCTATGGTGTTGTAGTCTGGGGTTATAAGAACAATTATATACAGGACACAGAATTTATAATATTATTTTATGATGGTCACCCAGAGCTAAACACAAGAAAGTGCAGGAAATCTGTCCACAACACTAAAGACCTAAAAAATCCAGCTAAGGGCCTGGATCTTACAGCAATGTCCTAAATTAGTCCAGCTGAAAACCTATAGCTCATGACAATGCCTCCCATGAGTCCAACTGGAGGCCTAGAGCACACAATAATGACTCATGCAAGTCTGTTTTATGGATCTGCGCTGGAAAGGTTACAGGGTCAGTAGTGGAAGCTAGAAAGTCTATGTCAGCAGGGTAAAGGATCTGTACTAGTAGGTTGAGGCTCTATACTGGAGCCAAGATATGATATTCCAAATAAGGACAAGGCTCTCCTGAAAAGTACCATGGCCACCCTCAGTGACAGTGATGTCCCGAGCTCCTCCAATGATGAGAACAGCTGAATTCATATCAGGAAGCCAGTGTGACAAACTTTTCCTGGATAATAAGCAGCACACATTTGCCTCAGAGTCAGGAAGTGATGCTCGATGTAAGGACCAGTATCGGGTCCTGACCTAGATCCCCAATCTCCCAAATGAGTGTATGGTGGAGGCTTAAATAAAATGAGACAAATAGTATGATTTTAGGGCTCCAGGAGGATCAAAACCCTTTAGCTGAGCTCAAGACTCTGAGGGCTAAGATAAAGACTTCTCTGGACTGCCCACTTTTATTAGGTCCAACAACAAAGGGAAGGGAAACTGAGGAAAGTGCAGGCAAAGAGCAGGACCTTGGGAGTCACTTCAAGGATGTCTCCAAGTAATGAATCAAGACAATAGAGGTGTCTTATCATGAAGACATGGTGGGAGTGAGACAGTAGGAGTAATTTCTGAGCTGCAGTCTTTATCTACTTAATTGATGTTTGAGCCAAGTGTCTGCAGCTGTGGCCTTATCTTGCCTTTGAGGTATCTGGCCTCACAGGCCACTACAGGCCTCAGCCAGGACCAGTGATTCATAGAGATTCACCTACTATGAATCAGCTCCTGTCACTAGGCAAGGGGGCTAGGCCTAGGACAGACTCACAGATAAACATAGAAAGCCAATTAGTTAATTTTAAATCCTGCTTAGAGCCACTTTGTAGTGGTCTCCAACAGACCAGAGCTCCCCCAAAGTGAACCACAGCCATTCTCAGAAACAAGGTCCCAAGCTCCTCAATGATAATGGCCAAATTCATATCAGGGAAGTCAGCATGCATGACAAACTCCTCCAGGAGAACCAACAGCTCCAAAGAACAGCAATGAAAGTGTTTTGCCCTAGAATAAAATTACAGGACATTATGGCGGTAGAAGGCCAAATCAGGGATTCTTACTCTGAGGTCACTTCCTCCTTCCCCTATCACAACTTCCCTTTTCCTTTCTCAGTGGCATGAAGAAAATTCCAATCAGCTCCTCACACATTATCAATGCCCACCCTAAGCACCACCCCCAGTCAAAGGTTACATATATCCCATACCCCATATTCTGGTTGAAGGAGACAGCCCAGCTGCCATGGGTTGTGTGCTCCTTTCCACGTCCTCAACTCAATAAACCTGTTCTTTTTATAAATTTGCTTTTCTATTGCACTTGAATACTCTAACATTATGGTGCCTTGAGACTTGGATGGCAGAGTGCATTAGCTCCTGGGACCACTCTCAGTTCGAGCTACCCTACCTATGAACCACCCTTTTTTCCTCCACCTGTTTACTTGCTGCTGCTAATCCGCATGCAACAGCGACCTTCCTCACTCATCACACGTGAGCTGCCTTATGGGGTTTTCCGTTTCCATTCCTAAAATTCACAAGCTTGTGTGAGAAAACCTATCTGTGCAGTACCTGGACAGAGATAGCAGTTTTCAGGCTCCTTAGGCTGTACAGCCTGAGGCAAAACTGTTATTTTTTGTTCTCTGGAACCCCATCCCATACTCTTCAGTGATGGCTGGGATGAGGATGGTGTTGGGACTTTGTGTCCCAACTTTCAAAACAGGTGACGACTTTCTTTGGCAGGTGTGATCCAGGACAGCTTCCACATTCCTTGGGGGAGAGCTAAAGCTCTTACATCCCAGGTGAAGTTGTTCTCTCAGCTCACTTACAATTTGGTCATGGGGACCATTTTCTGTCCTCCGAAAAAAACACTTCTTGGGTACCTGGTTCATAATCTAGGTACACTTGACCTCAAGAAGGCTATAAAAACCAAAAAGCAGATATTTTATTTATACTTTTGGCACAGTGGTGGCAAGTTGGCAGAAACCCTTCATTTTTAGGCCTTTTTCACTTTGAGGATGTGTCATTCTCTCACTCTGTCCTGTATAATGGCCCAAATACTTCTGGCTCGCTATGCTCCACCAAGATCTTTCCCTCCCAAATAGAGAGACAAGATGGCAGACTGGTAGGTAGCAGGAGAGAGACCCTCTCTGAGAGAAACAGCTAAAATGCCAGAATAAAACACCCTGGAGAGACCCAAACAGAGAGAGACAGACTCTCACAACCCAGAAAGAAACTAAAGCACAAAAACCCACTCGAATATGAGGTCCTGGGGCTACTATTAGTGAAGATAAGATCAGCGAGCACGGTGCCCTCCTCAAGCCGCCTGAATTCCGCCCAACCTGAACAAGGGATCCGAGCCAAAGCGACTGGCTTGAGCCGCCGGAGCGCAGAGCTGAACAGCCCTGCGTGCAGCTCGCCGGGACCCGCTCTGCACACGACCCACCCAGAGGCACCGTGAATTCCCACCGCAGCGTGCTGAAGTCGGAGGTCCAGCAGTCCAGCAGTTCTCGGGGATGCAGTGAGTGATGGGAATAAGACCCTCGCACAGGAAAGGGGAAACCGACTGGACGACATGTTGGATTTGGACAGGACAGCCCTAACTCCATAAGGAAGTGGCTTCAGCTGGTTACTCCTCTTGCCGAGCAGATTGGTGGAATCTGCTTGAACTAGGCCATGCCCCTGGCAGGGACCCAGTTACTTCCCTGAGATCATTGCACACTGACGCAGTTAAGGCCTGCAAAGGTTGACTGGCCCAGAAGGGAGGAGCTAGTGCACACTGCCCCTGGGTGAACTCTAATCTCTGATAACCTATTGAAGAGGGCTAAAGCTCCTAGCCTGCGCCCTCTTGAGGAGCCTTAAACAACAAGAAAAGGGTCTGGGAATTACACTGTACACTTGTATGAAAGGAACCAAAAACATGATGAAAGGGAGAAAAAAGAAAACACTCCCAGCCCCCAACCTTGAGAACATTGATCCAGGAGAGGTAAATACAAAAGAGTCTGAGGGCAGCAAAAATGCAACATCAAACACAGCGTTAGCGGACATAAAGAGATATATTCAAGACCTCGTAAGCGGGACCAAAACTGAAATATTAATTCAAATTAAACAAGAGATAAGTAGATTAATAAAACAAGGGCTGGGTACCTCTCAAGACACAGACAGAAGAATGGAGGAACATAAATGGAGAGAAAAATTTAATGAAGAATTCAGAAAAAACCTAGAATTTATGAAGCAGATTCAAAGGGATTATCAGGAAACTAAAGACTCGATAGAAAGCTGGCAAAACTGCTTGAAAGAAACCAAAGATAGACCATCAAAAATTGAACACAGGCTTGCAATGTGGGGTCATGAAAAGGAAGATCTCTTAAAAATAACAAGGGAGCAGGCAGTAAAGATACAAAGACTGGAAGATGACAAGAGGATCTATAACTTAAGAATAAAGTATGTGAATGAAGAATCAGGAATCAAACCAGAGGAATTACAAAGGCTATTGACAGAAATTATTGAAGAAAATTTCCCAAGCATAGAAAAAAGAAATGATATGCAGAAGTAT